>CABHPH010155231.1:395-43373 GCA_902168325.1 Peromyscus nudipes | reverse complement strand
TATATATATAAAAATATATATATATATATATTATATAAAACATCAGAACCCCTACAGATCTACCAGGTCCTCTAAAACAAGGCAATGGTGAGATTGATCAGTTATTAAGTAATGTGCTAGAAGTCTCAGAATTTCATAAGAAACACCATGTAAATAGCAAAGGTTTTAAAAAAGACTTTTCTATCACTTGGCAATAAGTCAAGGAAATTGTAAAAAAAAATCCTACTTGTTCCTTCTATAACCAAACTCCATTACCTGCAGAAAGCAATTCTAAAGATATGCAAAGAAATGAAATTTGGTAGATGGATGTATTTCATTTCACAGAATTTTGAAGATTAATGTATGTAAACCAAACTATTGACACCTATTCAGGATTTCAATGGGCAACTCCTATGAGTTTAAAAAAGGCTGATTCTGTAATTACACACCTATTAGAATTTATGGCCATCATAGGAATACCTATGCAAATTAAGACAGACAATGCCCCAGCATATGTCTCAAATAAAATGAGATAGTTTTTTGCTTATTACAATATAAAGCATACTACAAGTATACCACACAATCCCACAGGCCAAGCAATCATAGAAAGATCTAATTAAACTTTAAAGGATATGCTAAATTTAAAAAAGAGGTAACAATGCTCCCTAGAAATAGATTACATGATGCTTTATTAACCTTGAATTTTCTCAGTGCTGATGAGAAAGGAAGTACAGCTGTGGAGAGACACTGGACAACATAAAAAACTCCTGAACTAAACCAACCAGTTTACTTCAAAGATATGTTAACCTCGGAATGGAAACCAGGATACGCCCTACATTGGGGAAGGGGTTTTGCTTTTATTTTTATAGGAGAAGAAAAGTTATGGGTATCTACAAAATTAATAAAAATTCTATTCAAAAGGGAAAAACCCCTTGATGAAGAGAAATAATAACTCATCCACCAATATGACAACTCTATAAGCTGTAAGAAAAACTCAACAAACAAAGGTCAGGCAGGGTTCTTTTTTTTGTCTTTACAGATAATAGAAATACCCATCCTCAAGAAATCATAAGGACTTGGACACCTAGATATCTATGGCAAAAAGGAAGAACCTATTGGTACCAATATACTCTACAGGATAGTATCTCCCTGCCTGACATCAGTATCTATTTAACTCTAAAATGGCTGTGGTCCTGATTCAATTATAAATCAAGCTGGCTTTAGAATTGGAATGTGGCTCTCCTCTTCTCTAAACCCAAGACTATCACTAAAAGAAAAATTAGGAGATTCTGTCTCATATCAGAATAGACAACTGGTGTGAGACAGAAGGAAACCAATAATCTAGGGACCAAGATGTCAAGGTTCTATTTTTTTCCATGTTTGTCCTTGCTTTCAGGGAATCCTTTCTCTATTCAGCATAAATCCAAACTTTCCATTTTGATATTAATAATGTTCAAATTTTCCACATTAAAAATAAGTCTTTTCTTTTCTTTTTTTTTATTCTACAATATAATTCAACTTTACATATCAGTCACAGATCCCCCTGTTACCCCTCCTGCCACCCCGCCCCCCTCTCCCCGGCCCACCCCCCAATTCCATCTCCTCCAGGGCAAAGACTCCCCCGAGGATTGAGATCAACCTGGTAGACTCAGCCCAGGCAGGTCTAGTCCCCTCCTCCCAGGCTGAGCCAAGGGTCTCTACTAAGCCCCAGGTTTCAAACAGCCAATTCATGCACTGAGCACAGGACCCGGTCCAACTGCCTGGATGCCTCCCAAACAAATCAAGCCAATCAACTGTCTCACCCATTCAGAGGGCCTGATCCAGTTGGCGGCCCCTCAGCCATTGGTTCAGAGTTCATGTGTTTCCATTCGTTTGGCCACTTGTCCCTGTATTCCATCCATCCCTGGTCCCAACAACTCTAGCCCACATAAACCCTCCTCCTTCTTGCCAATTGGACTCTCAGAGCTCCACTCGGGGCCTGACCGTGGATATCTGCATCTAGTTCCCTCAGTCACTGGATGGGGTTTCTAGTACGACAATTAAGGTGTTTGGTCATCCTATCACCAGGGTAGGTCAGATCGGGCTATTTCTCGACTATAGACTGCTGGCAAAAATAAGTCTTTTCAATATCAATCTCTTAAGTCTCCAGAAGGAAGATGGGGCCCCACAATAATGACTCTACCCAGTATAGAATGATGCCATTGCACTTAAGAACATTACTCAGTGATCAAATTTGGACTGAAATCTCTCCAGGACATTTTGGAGATGAGATGGTCCATCATACGACATTTTAGCTAGAATCTTGGCAACCTTATGCATTGCTCCGAGACTGGCTACAGACTCCACAGCTAGTCCTATTGATATATAACTATCTACGTTTTTTTACAGGACCCCACAGAGATACCACTGCTCCTAAACAGCAGGAAAAAATTCTAAGAAAACAGTGCCCCCTCTCCCAAAGGTTTCATTTTTCTCAGGCTTATGGATAAATGGTTATAGGCTTGGGGGTGGAGCAATAACATTTATACTCACTATTCTCCTTAAGAATAGGAAAAGGAGAATGGATAGGTATAGGATAATAAAGTAGATTGTATCTACTAGTAAACTGATTTAGCAAACCATTAGCCTTGGATAATTTTCACTGATATGGATTCTTGTATATTGATAAAAATGTAAACTATTTTTACATTCATACTTAGATAATTTGTATATTGATACAAATACAAAACTGTATTTGTCATATTGTACATATTTCTCTACTCCTTTTTGAAATATTTTGCACATTGATACAATTGTAAAATTATATTTGACATACTGTATGTATGTTCTAACTCTGTTTAGGATGTTTTATATACTGATACATATTTAGGATATTGTTGTCATATTGCATATTGTACTATACATTTCTACCTCTGTTTAAGATATTTTGTATGTTGTCACAAGTTCAAGGTCATTGTCCTGTTAGTATAAATCTGTTTTCAGACTGTTTACCTTGTTAATGTGAAGCCTTATTCCTTAGGTTATTTAGGTAGAGAAGACTTACAGATTTATAGTCACCCATGCTTGTCTTTCTATAGTTATGTTAGGTAGGTTGTCCAGATTTACAGAAACATAGGTCAGATGGATAGGTATCTTCAAACATTTCATAGACATAGAGAATAAGGCATTTAAATGTTTCGATAACTTAGAATTCTGTTAACGTGAGATATGATTGCTCCTGGCAGCACTGATCTGTTCCCAGGAGAATGTTGGGCTTCTAAGACACTCTGTTTGAAAGTTGTCTTCTTCTTGACAAAAAATGGCTTGCTGGGCAAAGGACTGCCCTTGCTATAACTGCTGACAGTATGAACGCTGTCTTTTCCAGATGAGCAGGACACAAGGAAAAACAACTACTGAAACTTGCCAAAACAGAGTAAGATGGTCTTTTAAAATTCCTGCTTCTGAAAATGGTCTGTCAGATATTCTAAGCCTTTAGCTAAATTGGATGCTCCAACAATGCTGAGAAACTTTAGGTGACTGTCCAGGCTGCCAGCTGTCTCTGTCTATTCTCACAAGATTTTCAGAAATTGCTTGCTTGCATTTTCCATTTTCTCAGGTATTATTATGTCCTTCTCAGGTCTTTGATAGAGTGGATGACTAAATAGTTACAGTTACAATCTTCTCATGTCTTAGCTAGAACATATTAAGTACTAGATTCAGATTCTTAAGGATAGGACATCTTTTGGCATAATCTCTGTAACATGTCCTATGTTCTGAATATCTTTGGATTTTAGTATATGTCTCTTGTTTGATGTTTTTCTGACTGTAATTCTATTTTTGTTTAGGTTATTACTTTCCCCCTCTCCTGGACAATACTTGATAATAGTTTCTATTGTATATAATTTTGCATTAGGTTAGAACTCTCCTATTTAGACAAAAGGGGGAGATGTAGTGGATAGCTATTTTGCCTATGATATTGAAGCACTGCCCCTAAAGATGCAGCAGATAACTACTCCACCTGACTATGACCTTCAAGTACATGCCCCGGAGGCCTGCCCTTGTGGACCCTTGAGACCTGGGATGCACTTAGGCATCGCTCTCTCTCCCTTGTGGTTTTTGATGCTGAAATGGACCAGGCAGAAGAACAGTGTGGACCGTGGCTTGGCTTTTCAGGATCTTCCATGCTGTAGTGAGTTTTTATACCCTAATAAATTCTTTGACCTTTAAGCAGACTCCATGGATTTCTCACATTAGCTGCTATTATGAATCATTATGTAAATATCTGTGTTTTCTTATAGTCTTAGGCTACCAACATGAAAGGGACATTCAACACCCAAGGATTCGTGACCCACAGGTTGAGAACAAGCAATAAAACCTCCTTTCTCTCCTTCAAATTATTTATGGTCTATCTTTTTCATTAATTTTTGTTACACACACACACACACACACACACACACACACACACACACACAAGTCTCTTAGAGTCTACAAGACATCTGTCCCAGTCATTCTGGTTTCTAGAGTCTCTTTTGAGAAGTCAGGGCTGACTATATATTTTGCTTGATCTTTTACTGCTGAAGCTTTTAATATTTTTTATTTGTTCTGTATGTTTAATGTTTTCATTATTATGTGAAGAGGAAACTTTCTTTTTTGGTCCAATTTATTTGGTGTTCTGTATGCTTCTTTTATCTTTATAGGCATCTCCTTCTTTAGGTTAGGAAAATTTTCTTTTATGGTTTTACTGAAGACATTTTTTGGGCCATTGAACTTGCTTTTTTCTTCTTCCTCTATGCTTCTTTTTCTTCTTCCTCCTCCTTTTTCTTTTTCCTCACCTTCTTAATTTTTTTAGTAGTTTTGAATTTTATTCATTTATTTAAATTTTTCATGGCATTTTTTATTGATTCTTTGGGAATTTCACAATATGCCCCCCCAATCCCTCTCATCTCTCATTCCCTCTGTATCCACCCATCACTCTTGTAGAATTTTCTCACCAAAGGAAAGCTAAAAAAGAATAAAAATAAGATAAAAAGAAAAGGAAAAACACTTTGGTCCTCTGTCTTTCCTGCCTCTCCATCACCTCTTCATTCATCCTAGTGGGACTGGGAGCTGCTGTGCATCATTCAACACACCCTTTTGTTCAAAAAGTATTACTTGAAAATGTTCATTGTGTAATCAAAACTGGGCCGACAATCCGCTCTGATATACTGCTGTTGCCCCAGTCATCAAGATCCGGCACCTATGGTTCCAGAGGATTAGTCCCTTCAAACACTCTAGAAGATCATAGATAGGGCAGATGTTGGGGTGTGCCAACACTAAGACCTCAGTGAGTGCCTGAGCACCTGTTCATTTGGTCGATCCAGGCCACTGGAACCACTCCTCTCAGGTGTCAGACAGAAAAAGCACTCCTAGGCCCATAGTGAGGAGTGAGGCGAGCTTTCCCAACTAATAGGAGCCACTGACAATAGCTGCAATAGGGCCATAGACTCAGACAGGGCCCTACTCTGACTCAGGCTCAGTGGACATCATTGTCAAGCTTCATCAACAGAACACATGGAGGCATGGTCACTGGGAAAGGATCTGTTGCAGTTCAAGTACAAGATTAATCGATTGTGTCTAAGAGGGACCGAGAGAGGATCTAGTGAAATTTTGCTAAGGATCATATCAATAAGTAATTTAATTTAGAGTACAAAACGCAATATATTATTTAAACATCGTGGGCATGAATTAGCCATCAAAATTTTCTGTTTTCAAAAAGGGATGTTTACTCACTCCTATAAAACACTATGGCGAAGAGATTTCTTTACATAATTGTATTATCCACCCCTAAGGACACATAGAGATCCCTTAGTTTTGTATAAGGAGCTGATTTTCAGACATTTCAAATGGATTAAATTATTGAAATGTATGTGTGCACACATGTCTGACAGTGGTGTACTTGTGTGTGCATGTTGGTTATGGAAGCCAGTGGTCAGCTGTAGGTGCCACTCCTTGGGTGTACACCCCTTTGATTTTGCTGAGACACAGTAGAGTCATTGGCCTGGAGTTGATCAATTTGGAATGTGTGTAGGTAAGTATTGCCAGAGTTTGATGACAAGTGCTTTCTAAATCACTTGTGTTTTGAAACAGACCCTGTCAATGAACCTCACTCTCAGTTTTAGCTGGATTGCTTGGCCAAAACCCATGGATCTACCAGTCTCTGTCTTCCATTGTTGGAAGTTACAGACATCTGCATCCACACCAAGCTTTTACATGAGAGTTAGACCAAAACCCAAGTCCTCATGCTTGATTTTCTGAGCTACTGCCTCTGTCCATCTTTGTAGAATGATCCTAATTAGTCTTAATAATACAAACCAGAGTCAGATATCTGGGTAAATTCTGAAAGATCAGAGAGACAAAGGAGCAAGCCACAGCCACCTCTGACCTCCTCAGCCTGAAAGGGGTGAGCTCCTGTCTCTTCCCATCTTATATTTCTTTCTCTGCCCAGTCGTATCAATTCCTGTCTCCACCTCCCTGGTACTATGATTAAAGGCATGATATCCCAAGTGATGGGTGTGTGTCACCACTGCCTGGCTTCTACAGTTAACTAGTAGCAAGCTCTGCACTCTGATCTCCAAGTAAGCTGCTTTTTTGTTAGAGCATAAACAAAATATCACCACCCATCTTCACCTTTTTGAACCTGGATTTGGGTTAGAAATAGGTCCTCACACTAGTGCAGCGAGCACTGTTAAAACTAAGCTGTCGTCACCACCAAGGCCCTCACACGAGTTTGCAGCTAGTCAATAGTACCATTTATTTACTACCCTATCTTCCATAACATATTGCAAACTTTCCTCCACACAACTGTATTCAAAAATACTATTTTCAGAATAGCAACCTATAGAAAATAATAATTAGCTTTCCCCATTGTTTACAGAGTGAAAAAGCTGTTTTGTTGACAAAATAAAATGATAACCTCCTGGTAAAGACTTTTCTAAATGAAAGTATTACATAGAGAAGTCTGCTTTGTCCACTTTATTCTCTCTCTCTCTCTTTTTTTAAATTTTGGATTGAAGCAGTCACCAAGGTCATGGACTGGCATGTTTGGTATGAGCATCTCTCTAGCCTTTGAAGTATATATTCTGAGATGAGAGAAAAGGTAACCTCTGAGTTTGGGAAATTAATATGTTTACAGAGGTAGTAAGGTGAGCACTCAGGTAAGAACAGGTTCCTTAGTGCCTACAGAACTTGAAATTTGTAGTATTTAAAGGTAAAATTGGAATAATAGAAAATATTTGTACTAAAATAATGTTATAAACATAAATTAGTATACTATGGCATGTGTATCACATTTAAGAATCAAGAATATACTATTCCTTTCAAACATGTTTTAAATATTTTAAATATGGTTAAGATAAATTTATTCACATTTAAAATTTCAAATGATAGAAAAATAACTCTTCTGCCAAATACACTGGACAGTTTTACTTAATATAAAATTTTAATAAGACAAAACATGGTAATTATAAGCTCTATTAAAGTATGTAATGTGAACCACATTCATTTTTTCAGCAAAAATATATATTGAGATGTAAAATGCTTTGTGGTTAAGCTCTGGACATGCATGGGTGTTAGTCAAAGTGCAGACTAATTTTATTTTCCAAGAGATGATAAGCATGGTGTGAGCACATTAGAGAAAATAAATAGCCTACCGCTTTTACGGTTCTTAAACTTCATTCCCAGCCTTTAGGTGCTTATGTTTTGAGTACTAGCTGTATTTCTGAAATGCACCTTCTGGAAATTCCATCAAGAACCACATCTGTGAAGCTATAATATATGTTCATTGACAGCAGAGGTTTTTATGAGATTCATGAAGCTTTAGGAATTTAGCACAAAAGTGGCTGTGATGGTAGAAATGTACTCTTCATAAGTGAGCACGCTGAGTACATAGGGCAGTACATCACAGCAGATCAATAGCCAGCATGATGTACTGTCTCATGGCAAACTTCCTTTCTGAGTACAACACATAATAGATCAATAGCAAAATAATTCCAAGCATAAAGTCACTGGTAGATAATTGCATGTGAATTATTTTCATTGAATATTTTTGTCTGATATTTCAGCTCACTTTGAACACACACTGGGCTGGATATATATCTCAGAGGTAAAGCTCTTGACCAGTATGTGTGAGGTTGCTTCTAAGGTCAGTTCCTAGCACCAAACAGTCAATCGATCAACCATTCTATCAATAAATAATCAATTAATCAGCATACATACCTAAAATGCTAGAGCAATAAAATTTAAGTCAGTAATGGAATATTTTTAGTGATCTACTTCCTGCAGAATCATTTTCTTGTCTGTTATTTTTACTAGGAGTTTCTTTCATCATACTTTTGAAAACCATTTTCTTATTAATATGTAGGGAATATAAACTCAAGCCAGACTAATTGATGTTTTTTCTTTTTAATTAGTTTTATCATTAGTATTTATGAATCATCACCTTAAGTGTCAGGATCAGTTTGGAGTGATGTGGATACAAATATAAATTAGCCAGGCAACAGCATTTGCAGCTGTAATCTTTTGGAATTGAGAAGTCTCACACAGAAAGCCTAAGTGAGGCTTTATAGGAGTCACAGTGAAGCTACCTACAATACTCATCATGAGTGGACTGGTATGTGTGCTGATATAGTTGTAGTAATTGTGGGATGCTTTTAAAGACAATAAACACATAATGTAATATTACAGAGAATTTAAAATTAGTCCCAGATGTGTCCTATGGACATTATGGCTGGGAGGTGACACAGGGCACTGAAAGAAGGGTCAACAAACTAGCTATACTTTAGAAAACGCTGATTATTTGTATCACAAGCTCCATAAGATTAAGGAATTAGCATTTCAAAGATACTCAAAGAATGTGATTTTATAATTTCCACTAGAGAAAAGATGAGATCTCTAATACTTTAGAATTAAACCTGCCAGGATCTTTATCATCAGAAACAAACTGTTTTTAATTATATCTGTTTGCAATTCTTATGCAATTGGACAATTAATATCTAAATGTCATTCTCTCTTCCCAAATTCTGAAATCTTTCTGTTTGAGTCTTACAGAGTAGTAGACATTATCTTTCAATGTATTATCTTATTGAACTAGGTCTTCTCTATAGGATGAGCATATGTCTACCCACAATTAGAAACCCATATAGAACATATATTCAGTAATTAGTGACACAAAAATAAGGTCAATGGAAAATTCATCTCGGTTTTATTGTAGAAATAGTAGCAGTAACACAGTTCCAAGGATTGCTTGCAGGTGGCACTTTTCAGTATGACAGCTTCATAGTGCCAGATTTGGTGCACAAAGCAATAGTAGTTCTAAACAGATGGTTCTCACAAGGCTTATTAACCACAGGTCTTACCTTCTTCGGCATGTTTCTTGGCTCCTCATTTTTCCTGCTTGTCTGTTTGATTCTGTGACATAATGCAAATCCTTCCAATGTATTTCTTTACTATAAAAATGCAACAAAGAGAAGATAACTGCCACAGTCATTAAATGCAATGGATTCGCCAGCCTATCTTTGGCAGAAATGGTCAAGAACACAATAGATGTTTTTACAGGTAGTTATAGTAGATGAAAATACTCTCATATAAGAACATGAAGTACATGCTTGACCTCATAGCTTAATATGCATACTGTGTAAGGGAGAATCACTGAGTGGAAACTTAAAGAGACTCCCATTAGGCTTATAGGTTAGTCTGTAAAGCTTGTATTTAATACTGTATAAAAAACCTTCTTAAATCTTAGTTGAAGATAATCACTCAAATTATAAAACAATATATAAATATATAACAATAAATATTGATGATTAAACTTTAAACCTCAACTTTCTCAAATTCTTTGAGATTAACTCAACCTTATATTTCTGTATAAAATATACATTTAAATAAATACTTGGAGTAACTTGAAATAAGTGACCTGGTAAAACACTTAAGGAGACTCCGTTTCTGACAATGCACATATCCATGCCTTTATACTGTCATTCAAAACTGGTTAAAATGCTATTATTGTTCTAAGCACTGAAGATATGTGAATTAATGTAAAAGTCAAACAATAGCCAATGTAGATCATGGTATAGTACTTGAGGGATAGTAATGATATGAATGGAACATAATGAGAAAATTTGAAAATATAGACTGTACATATTTCATACAAAAGCCAAGCAAAAAGGATGAGTTTAGATGGCTGAATTTAATCATTTATGCTTAATCAGAAAAAAGATAGTTCTCCTTTAGAAGAGATGTAAAATGCCAAGTCAAGACCTCGTTACAGACCAGGAATGTATAGGAAAAGTGAGAGCCTTTAGAATGTGCTTCTAGTATCTGAACAATGGGAAAGAACCCCACATGTTGAAGAGGTACACAATTCATATACAAAACTGCTAGATGTGGATGCGATCTCAGCATGGTTTGAATGTGAATTGTCCCTCTGCCCTACAGGGTCATGCCATTGAAATCTTGGTACCTCAGTGATGACTCAGATTGGGGATATGGCAAAACTTTGAGGTAGTGGAACCAAGCCAGGGGAGTAGAGCTCTGGTTGTGGTCATTATGGAATATAGCCTTGCCCCTCTTTTGACAGACGTCTCCTTGATCCACTCTATCATATAATAAGCAGATACTGAATGCTTCCACTCTATTGGAGCTTCTTGTTGTCATTCCCTGACACCACCATTATAGACTGCATATCAATTTCTTCCTAAATTTGAATCATCTCTAGAAATGTTAACACAGTAGATCTAAGGGATATTGAAATAGAACAGCCTTTATTTTAAGATGAGGAATTAAATTTAAACAGGCTTCTCTGTGATGTGGTCACCATTTACACTGTGTGTGCTATGAAGCAGGGTTGGACAAAATTTAATGAAGCAGTTGTGCATTAAATCATTTCAGAACATATGGATGGGTTCATCCTTGAGGAAATGTAGTAGAAGTATTTCTTTAATGATTAATGTTTCCAAAGAGAGCATCATTAATCTAGAATATTAGTAAAGAGTGAAAGCAAAAGAAGGGAAGACAAGGAAAAGAAGAAAATGAGTAATATAAAAACGAGGTACCCAGAGAGAAGATAAAAGAGGCTGGGAAGAAACAGAGGGTGGAAAGGGAGAGAAGGGTGTGGATTAGAGGCAGACACTGAATCTAGGGACAGAGTGAATAGAATGAAAGGGGTACTTTCCACATGTAACTAGACAAGAATTAGAGGAGACAATGAGAGAACAGGGTTAATTAGTATGCGGCAATACTCCCATGAGAAGATTTTTCTAAAGTAAAATTACAGGAACTGTGAGAGTGAGAGACAAGAAAAATGGTGCACAGCCTGTGGGTGATGCCCAGGACGGGCACTGTAGGAGAACAATCATTTGAGGTGACGGCTCTCCACACTTGTCATTACACTGTACAACTAGTCCAGAACAAGTTAATAGCCATCTTTTGGTCTGGGATATGTCAGGATGACAACGGGATAGACTAGGGAGCGAGAGTTGACCGCACCACACTTCCACAAATCATGTCTTTGTCATTTATAACGTGGTTCACAGAGTGGAAAGTTTAATGTTCCTTTCTGTCAGATTCAAAAAATTTACCTTGAACCAAACTAATTACATGCAATGTGACAAAATTTTAATGGGAGGACATTTTTCATATATCTTTAATTTTTCAATATTCCTGCAACCTGACATTGAAAATGCAATGTGATTTTCTGCATAAACTGATGAGATAGGCAAGAAATTTTACAAAAGAATGTCATATTTCTCTCTAATTCTGTATTTTAAAACATTTGAAGTAAATTTTGACATCTTCCCTGTGCATTATGCTTATATAAGTGATTAAAAGGTATAAAATAATTCATTGATGATTCACTCTAATACACAAGAAATAAGGTCACATAAGTTCTAATTAAAGAACGGGAACAACTAACAAGAAAATACTTTTATAACATAACAAGGTTTTTCCAGAGGAGAATTGTAGGGAACATTTCTACTGGGATTCTTGCTTGCAAGCTCCAAGAATTGATGTGATGCTGAAGCAAAGCAGCATATTGGCCCTTTAAAACATGGGTGGTGAGAACCAAGTTTACCAAGGAAGAGAACCAAAGCAGTTTCCATCCCTGGAATTATGTATTCTTGCCTCATATCTGATTTCTATAACAGCAGAACTGATAAAAGCATCTGACCTTGAAACAGTTTCCAAGGGTCTACAAGTGTGTGTGTGTGCATGTGTTTGTGTGCAAGTGGGTGCGCATGTGTGTTCATGCATGAACATGAGCTTAAAATTCTTTTCTACAAAACTGTATGTATAGCTGATTAAGAAGGGACAGTAAAGTCCTTCAATGAAATCATTTTTTAAATTTTAATTTTATTGGAAATAGATTTTTTCTCATATAATATGTCCTGATTAGAGTTCCTCTTCTCTCTATTTTTCCTAATTTCTCTCCACCTCTCCTCCCATCAGATCTACTCTCTTTCTGTCTCTCATTTCAAATGAATAGGTTTCTGAGAAATTACAACAAAACATAACAAAATGAAAAATAAGATAGAACAAAGACCATTACAACAAAATTTGACAAAGCAAACCAACAGAATGAAAAGAGCCCAAGAGATAGCTCAAGGATAAGAGACTCAGTTGCTCACACTCAAGAGTCTTGTAAAAATACAAAACTGAAAGTGACAACATGTAAGCAAATGACCTGGTGAAGATCTGAGGAGGCCCTATGCTTGCTGCTTTAGACTGAGTTCATATGAACTTGTTCGTGTTGATTGAAGGGACTTGGTCTCCTGGAGTCCTCCATCTCCTCTGGCTTTGAAACTCTTTCTGCCTCCTGTCCTGTGGGATCCCGAGAAATGTATACACCAGTCTAGGCACAAAACCTTTTATCTACAATGATGTCCTGCCTGAAATATAAGCTACAACAGTGGTGGCACAAAGTTTATGGGTTTGATCTAAGGCCCAGTCCGTGAGATGGAACCCACACCTGACACTGGCTGGGTAACTAAAAACCAGAGACTAGATAGCCCAGAGACCTCGGGTAAAACCAAATACTACAGGGCTTTAAATTAAAAAGTAGTGGCAATAAAATGATTCCTAAAATTAGTCTGCTAATCTTAGAGAATAGTGGCTGACTAAGTTATCAGCAGAGAAGCTTCTTCCTGCAGCAGATGGGAACACATAGAGAGACCTGTAGCTGAATTTCTAAATGGTCTCATTAAATCAAAAACATGGAGCCAGAAATTTGGGTTAAAGCCTTAGAGAGATCAGGGAAATATGGAAAGACACCAGCTAACCTCACCTCACCAACTTGCAACTTCCAAAGTGTGTGATTTCCTGTCTACCCAGGCTTGTATGCCTTGCTTTTCTGCCCTCTCATTGGCTCTTAGCCTAGGTATCTTACTTCTTCTTCCTACATAGCTCTGTCACTGTCTGTCTGTCTGTACAGACCTCCAGGTCTCTATGGTTGGTACTGGGATTAAAGGCGTGTGTCACCATGCTTGGCTCTTTTTCCTAGTGTGACCTTGACCACACAGAGATCCTGCTTGCTGAAAGGATTAACGGCGTGTGCTGCCTGACTTCTTTGTTTACTTAAAATGGCTGGCCTTTTCCCCCTGATCTCTAAGCAAAGTTTATTTATTAACACACAAATATCATAAATATCATCACATTTCAGCACAAATAAAATGTCACCACAGAGACTCACAGCCAGACATCAAGTGGAGAGACCTCGGAACACACAGCTCTAAATGGGATATGTCCATCAAATCCCTCCCTTGTGAAACTCTTAAACAAGACAATGTATGTAAATGTCACAGCTCATGACTTGGCCAGCATCTAAGGCCTTGTCTTCATCTCCAGCACCCATATGCAATGCAGGATCATATGTTGACACCTAGATCTTTGCATGATTTTATCTCCTCTTCTAGTTAAACCTATATGTTCCATCATCCATGATTTATGCATTCTAATCAATCCAAGATTTTCTTTTTTTTGTTTTTGTTTTATCAATCTTTTTTAATTTTATAATTAATTTAATTTTACATATCAGCCACGGATTCCCCTGTCCTCTCTCTTCCTGCGCCCCCCCCCAGCCTTCCTCCAATCCATGCCCCATTCCCACCTCCTCCAAGGCAAGGACTCCCCTGGGGATTCAGCTCAGTCTGGTAGATTCAGTTGAGGCAGGTCCAGTCCCCTGCTGCTTTCACCTAGGCTGAGTAAAGTGTCCCAGCATAGGCCCTAGGTTCCAAAAAGCCAGCTCATGTACTAAGGACAGGTCCCGGTTATACTGTCTGGGGCCTCCTAAATAGTTTAAGCTAATTGACTGTCTCACTTATCCAGAGGGTCTGATCCAGTTCCATGGGGGCTCCTCAGCTATACCCAAGGAATGCTCAATCATACCACAAGGACACATGCTCAGCTATGTTCATATCAGCATTATTTGTAATAGCCAGAACCTGGAAACAACCTAGATACCCTTCAAATGAAGAATGGATAAATAAAATGTGGTACATATACACAATGGAATACTACTCAGCAGAGAAAAACAATGACATCATGAGATTTGCAGGCAAATGGATGGATCTAGAAAAAATAATCCTGAGTGAGGTAACCCAGACACAGCAAGATTTTGTTTTAGCAAAAGCAAATTAACATAATACATGCAGGGAAGGTTCATTCATGCTTACAAATCTACCATACTTTCTTCAAAGTAGCATCACAGATCCAATTATTGACTTGTGGCACAACATCTCAGTTGTCCCAGAATGTCTTTTCTGTAGTGGGTTGATTTTACATACATACATACACACACACACACACACACACACACCAGTCTCTATCTTAATATATAGAAACACTCCAAATTATGACCTAAAAAAAAGCATATCACAACTGTGGGGGCTGACTACTCTTCAAACATTACATGCTGTCTCTTCTATCTCTTTAAAAATGCTTGCAATGAGATTAGGTTTTAGGTATTAATTCCAGTCAACCTTACAACACAATTATTTTCTATTCAAGCCAATGTATAATTTCTCTGTCCCACCGTTCAACTTTTGATTATCTGGAAGATTATTTATAGTCCCTTCTCTTTTCTCCTTTCTTTTTTAAGTCTTTTAATCTTCAACATTCAAAGCATAAGAGCTCTTCTGCTTTAACTTTTATTTCCACATAAAAAGCAATTAGTCTATCATTAATCTCTCATTCTTATTAAATAATTAATCACATACAGTAAATATACGTTTACTGTATATTTTAAAATAACTTGCAAAAAACATAAAATTCCTATTGTGAAACTCACTGAGTTCAAGGTATATTATATTAACTGGGAGAATAATCTTATAGTTTTAATTAATTAGCATTGGCTTGAGACAAGAGATACAATGTGGCTATTTTACACAATTTCAGTAAATATGGTTGTAATTTTAGCAGCACGTGGTGAACAGAGTATTAGCAAACTTATTCATGTGCTTATGATATCAACAAAGACAATGCTAGTGTGAAGTTGGAAGTGGTTGTCTAATTTATTTGATGTGAGGGAAAGCAAGTCACAAAGGTAACACTGTCATTATAAAACTGAGGTTGAGAAGGTTGATATCATCTTTTCCCTTTCAGTAATTTACAGGCTGTTGGATATCTTGACAACATTTGCTTAGGTCAGGTTGTTGAAGAAAACTTGCATTCCAACATATGGCGAAACAAAGAAATATCTTGCAGATGTTAGCCTGCACAGTACAACTAAAGAATCTGCTTTATGTTATAATGTTTAATACTTAAAATCTAACTACAGCTATTTTTTCAAGTTGTTTAAGTCAAACTAACATTATGGATTGCTTTAATGCTCTCTAGGCTGTTGTGTGCAATCTCTCATGACTAGTAAGTGACAAAACACTCGTTTTTTATAGGCAACAGTGGTGGGTGTTTATAAACAGGCTGTTGGTCCAGGGATTATTGGAATTTGACTATTCTTTTCTCATTGGTTTTTAAAATCGTAACCATGGAGATAAGTAAATATTTTGATAATCTAGCAAAATATGCAGGGGAACATAGTTTCTTTTGTCTTTTAGTTTAATGGTATTAGGAAAGACTCTAGCCAGATGTGTCTTGTCTCCCTTCTAGTGCATTTTCTGAACTGAAATTGATTAGTTATTACCTCATCTCTGGAAAGTGGTAATTTCCTCAAATTCTAAAATTCTTCTTGTCTTTTACTTCATGCCTTCTTTCTTTTCTTTTTAAAGTTTTGATTTTCTCTTCATTCCTCTAGTAATCTAAGGGTCACTAAAGTATTGTTAGTAGGAAAAAGTTATGCATTAAATAGCGTTTATAGTCTGTAATTTTTAAATATAGGTGAATTAGATTAAAAATTTATATGAAATATAATGGAATCTTGCAGAAATATTGAATGCTTATTTTCTTCAGTCTCCCAAATGCTAAGATTGTTTATCAGTTATGTAGTGGATCAAAATAATTCTGAGCTGATAAACTAAAAAAGGTATAAGAAACTATAGAACTTGATAACAAAATTAATTTTATATAATAAGAAATATCATTTTATATAATACTTAGTGAAAATTAATTCATGATGGGATACCATCATTTATAAAAAGTTAGTGGAAAATTGATTACATAATTTCAAATGATCACTACCAGATTAACCATGCATTTCAAAGGGTGATTATATTCTTTTATCTTATAGGAATAAAGCAGACTCTACAACTTTAATTAAGTGATGAAATTTTACATCACCATTATTGAAAGAAATGACATCACTTCCTTAAAGATGATGCCCTGAGCCTAATATTTAATCAAATATATAAAATTCTTAAATATAAATTAGAAGAAAAGAAAACAGACTTAATCAGTATGAAACAGTTACATAACAACAACACAAATGATGTTGTATGAGACAAACAACTTGAACTCTGTGTTTTTATTCCATGTTCCACCCTATCTCTCCATACACATCTATCCATTCAGACATCTATCCATGTGGCTTTCTATACCTCTCTCCTTTTCACCTCCTATGTGAGCACATGTATGTGTATGTGTTAGGGTAGTAAACTATTCTTTATCAATGAAACTAAAGGTGTAGCAATAACATTTTAGCTTGGTTTAGGAAATATTTGCTAATGCATTAAAGGTTAACTGAGATATTAGAGAACTAATTTTATATTGGATAATTTCATTGTTTTAATATTTAACATATTGATTACATCCATTCTAGTTAACAATGATTGGGAACTCTGTGACAAAATAAAAGGTTACCCTTCTTTGACCTTTTTGTTACTACTGGTGACTATCTTCTTGGTTTCCTTTGGCTGCAGATGTCTAGAGTATTTGTTGATGACTGTGCATGAGATCTTCTTGCTGCTTTGAAAACAACTGTGGTTATTTCTAAGTATTGTCAGTCCACAAAACTGTTCCTACATTCTTCCCTAATGCAGTGGAATTGAATCTTATGTCTACATTTAAATGTTTCTCCTAAACTCCCCCTGCTGTTAATATCTGGGATAACTTTACTTGAGATAACCTCATTTACCTCATCCTTTCAAGGGACTCCTTCTTTTCTTCTTCCTCTTCTTCTCCTTCTCCTCTCTCTCTCTCTCTCTCTCTCTCTCTCTCTCTCTCTCTCTCTCCCTCCCTCCCTCTCTTCCATCCTTCTTCCTTTTTTATTACTCTTTGAGAATATTACACAGTTTTTTGTTTTGTTTTTCTTTGTTTTTCGAGCCAGTGTTTCTCTGTAGCTTTGTTGCCTGTCCTGGAAATCACTCTGTAGACCAGGCTGGCCTCAAACTCACAAACATTCCCTGCCTCTGCCTCCCCAGTGCTGGGATTAAAGGCGTGTGCCAGCACTGCCCCATCACAGTATACTTCTTATCACGTTCTTTTCTTCTTTTAGTTTTTATTTGCCTATTCCATAAAGTAAGTAAGGCAAGCCTTTTGTCTTTATTTCCCTTTATTTCCTCCTTGTTCATACTGTAAATTTTATCCATCCATCCTCCCACTGGGCTACAGAATTTCTACTAACATTTTTGTAAACATGACTCTCACATCTATATAAATGCCCCAAATCTATCCTCAGTTTGCGACATCCAGATATCAGATATCAGCAATCTTAACCTGGATAAAATACGAAACTTTCCAGTTTAATAGATCAACACACAGCTTGATGCTTAGTCTCCAAATCTGCTTGCCTTCCTGTATTTATTGACCACATAAGTAGTATCAGCATTACTGGAAGTCTGTGGGTTCATAATAACCCCTCTGCTGTTTTTCAGTCATCAATATTTAACAAATGAGAAATCCTACTAGGATTTCATAGTATTTTTTTCTACGCAGTTTTAATTAATTGCTGTATATTACAATTACATCTTTACCATTATGTCTTTAGAATGTCTCAAAGGAGCTGGGCCGTGGTGGCATATGCCTTTAATCCCTGTGCTCGGAAGGCAGAGGCAGGGCCAGGTGGATATCTGTGGGTTCAAGGCCAGCCACGTATACAAAGGAGTTCCAGAACAGTCAGAACTGTTACACAGAAAAACCCTGTCTTGAAAAACAAAAAGCAAAACACACACACACACACACACACACACACACACACAAAACAACAAAAAGAATGTCACAACGGGAAAAGCATTGTCTGCATTAAAACCTTGGATATTAGAGCAAGTAATTTATGCTTTTTTTAGACAATCATACATTCTTGTCTAGTCCTGATTATTCACTGATAAACTTCAGTGTTCCTCCATTGATATTTAAGTACATATAGTTTTCACTGACTTCTTCCATCCTCACTTTTGCTACCTGAATCCCTTAAAGTACCTTACAGACTTCTGTATCTTCTCTGCAAAATTTCTAGACTATCGCCCTTCATTGGCCATGGAAATACTGAAGCAGTCCCAGCTCTGCTTGTTACATCACATTTGCTACTTGCGAAGCAGTTGCAAATCTTTGATCATTATTTCTTTGCATTGGTAGTTCTCTCTGCCCGGAAGTTCCTCCCCCCTGAGTGGCTACCTGGTAGAGCTCCTCTCAAAAATGTAGCTCAGAAGCTGACCCTAGGAAAAACAATAATGGACTTTTCAGACACGCCTTTGTATTTTCATTTGATTTCAGTAACTACGGGTTAGGTGTAGCAGTTATTTTGTATATACGGCTTCTCAACAGGTAGCATGTAGGTGCATGCGTGTGTGTATTTATTCACACACCAAGTCTTTGAAAATGCATTGTAAAATATTATAGCTATAAAATCTCTAGTGCTATTCTCATCCAGGTTCTGCTTCATCAATTTATCCATTGTACCATGTGTATAGATACATGCACACCCACACATATATACATATATTACTACATATACACATATGTAGGATTTTTACTATATATACACACTATACACACACAAATATACACACACACATATATATTACAATATATACACATATGTAGTATTTTTACTATATATACATACTATACACACATATTATATATATATATGTATATAGTATTTTTCTGTCTGTAGTCGCAGATATTTTTTCTTCATGGAAAATGTTGGATGTCTCCCTGAACAGCAAATAACTGATATGAGATTCACTAGCAGTTGGTTTTTTGCCTTTCTTCCTTTATCAGTAGGAGTCCATTAAGCATTATACATTACATGCCGTTCTCTCAGTGAATTTGTCAGTCACAACAAGCTGTCTGGAGTTACTGATTAGTTTAAACTGACTGGTGTCTTCTGGAGGCACACAATGGATTTCAGCTGACAAAGGAGTATCAATTATAGTATGTAGTAATAGTGTAGTGTACATTTATTTATGGGAGAACAAAATGATTAATTAGATTTTAATTAATAAGTATTTATTTGTTCTTATAATATATTTTAGACATATTTAAACTAACAATTAACTTTTGCAAAGTCATGTTGTGTATATTGTCATAATCATTCAATTACAACAAAAGTAAGTATAGCTCTTAGAACAAATAACCTAGTTTTGGTTGATGTGTCTATAACAGTAGCTTCCTGCATCATTATTTCCTCTAGTAGAAAGAATGTGTGAGGATAGATTCCTTGATTATTTTGACAGTCAATTTAGTTTTTGAAATTACAGGTATGGTGCCATTAAATTGTTGTAAGTATTTTAAATGTATCACTCAAAAATATCAGATGAAAACACTGTATTTTAAAATTCAAAAAGTTTATGTTTCACATGTCTCAGATGTTTGAAAATGAAAAGACATTGCATCAACATCCATTTGGCATTTGTTGAAGATTTTACATTGTATCATTATATGACACATAATGATATACAGATATCAATGATAAACAGATATCCTTGTATCCTTCTATGTCATCACTTGACCAACAGCAAACATGTTAGCCAGAATCACAGAAAGAGCACCTAAACATTGGATTATCTTTCCCAGATTTCTTTTACTTAACCATATATAATATTGTAAAAGGGAATGAGTTCTGTGGTCAAATGTGGTTTTATTCTGGGAACAATCTACCAGACGCTTGGATAAGTTATGAAATTACCCATGGCTGTGGTTTTTTCTCTGCAATAGCTGTTTTAATAGTGAAGCTTGAATTATCCGTTTATTGGTTGTGAATTAAGTTCAGTTGTTTGAGGGATTAGCTAGTGGACATGAAGCCCTGGTTTCAGTTCTCAGCACAGTATGAGCCAAAGTGTGATGTCATATGTATCTAATCCTAAAAACTGGGAGGTAGAGACAGAAGATGAGTTCTTTAGGTCATCCTTAGCTAGGATGTTCTCTATATACTGTTTTATACTGCTTTATTTTTTCAGCATTTTACTATGTCATGAGTATTTTCAGAGTTAATAATACTTTAGGATCTATTTCATCCAATGTAAAACAAATTTCCCTCCTTCATGACATATTTCTTATGCACTAGAATTACAATTCAAGTTTTGCACAAAATATTTTTGCTATATACTGACACATACAATATAATTTTGAGAGTGAAGACACTCTGAGATGTCCAGATGTTTCAGAATAGCCAGATGTTCTACATATAAAACACCTTTGTATGAGTTTTAAAATTTACATTATCAGCTAGATGTTTTTGGAAAAGAGGATTGCTGCATTAGTAAGTAGAGTCAGCCATAGTGAATGATTTATTCTCAGCTTTTTCGTTCATGCAAGTCAACTCAAAACTCTACATTATAGAAAACCTAGATGTATTGGCATCTTACAGAATTTTTGGACTATGAAAACCAAGCCCCTTTAATTTTATATTTGTGCAATGGAACTAACTATAGCCTTGTTTGTATTATAGGAATTCAATAAAATAGTTTATTTTTAAATGTTCCAAATATAACTCTTTAAAATTGTTTATCCTCATTTTCTTATGATAACTGATTTATCACTGAATTAGATTAGTAAGTTTGTCTTACTATAGTAAGTCTAAAATTTTGTCTAAAAATAGTAAGTTTGTCTCATAAAAATATAAAAGTTAAAGTCACTTTAACATTTTATATTTTACTGCCCAGATTAAGGCAGGACTCAAGTTATTAGGCATTAATTTTTGATACTTGATAAATGCTAATTTGAAAAAAGCACCAGAGTAAGCACAGATTATGATTCTCTTTAGTGTTACATTGTTATTTCTTTCAATTATAGATCTCAGTATAAACATACATATATAGTCACACATAGATATTTCTATGTAGTTTGTTCAGGGATATAAATAAGATTTTACAGTTTATAGCTTGTAGTATAAAAATGTGCTCATGATCTTGTATAATGCTAACATATATCAACATTAACAATAAATAACATTTATGCAGTTCAGCTCAATTTTCTTGGTGTTTAATATATATATATATATATATATATATATACTACCTAATGCATTTTTAGAATTGAAATCTACTTTGAAGTTGTAAATTTTCTTATTTAACTTTTACAAAATAATAAACTAAATAACAGAGCCAGGTGTGGTGGCACATGCCTTAATTCCAGTACTCACGATGCAGAAGCAGGTGGGTCTCTGTAAGTTCGAAGCCAGCCTAGTCTACAAAGAGAATTCCAGGACAACCAGAGATGTTACACAGAGAAACTGTTTTGAAAATAAAATAAAATAAAATAAAATAAAATAAAATAAAAAATAAACCTAAGTAATAAAATTTTTTTACATAGCTTAGGAACCAATTTCAGTTGACATCAAATGCTGTCAATGGATTGTTACTATGGTGGCTTAACAGGAAGTCTCTATAGGATTTATTAATCAGCTGCCATAAACCGTAGGAAGAGAACAGTTAGCCTGACAAAATAAAATGGGTTCTCTCTTGCTCTGTCTCTCTCTCCCCTCTCCCCCTTTCTCAGCTATAAAATTCAGGGTATCACACATAGTATGTAAGCATACCTATTTGTGTGTGTGTGCGCATCTGTGTGTGTATGTGTGTGTTTGATTGTTAGTATTTGTAATTAAGATTAGAATAAAGAAACCTGAATTTTCCGCAGCCAGATTTCCAAGGTTGGCTGGGTTTCTGGCGAACAGCTGCTATTGAAACTTAATTCCATAATTTATTTTTTTATTGCTTGTTTCTCAGATATTACATCCTGTGTGGTGTTTCCCCTTCCTATTACTCTGGTTCTCCCCTCCCACCTCCTCTCTCCCTCAGATTTACTCCTTCCCAGTTTCCCTTTGGAAAAGAGCAGGCCTTCCAGCAATGTCTACAAAATACGACATAAGTTGCAATAAGACTAGGCACAAACCTGCATATCAAGGCTGAGCAAGGCAACCTAGTAGGAGGAAAAGAGTACTAACAGCAAGGAAAAGAGTCAGAGACAACTCTCACTCCCACTGTTAGGAGTCTAACAGAAACACCACGCTACATAACTGTACCATCCATGCAGAGCACCTGCTTAGACATATGCAGGCTCCTTGATTGTTGCTTGGTTCTCTGTCAGTCCCCATGAGCCCTGCTTACTTGATTCCGTGTGTGAGCATGTGTTCTTGTGCTGTACTTTTGGCTCATACAATCCTTCCTTCCCCTCTTCCATAGGATTCCCCAAGCTCTCTGCCTAATGTTTGGCTGTGGGTCTCTGCCTCTGCTCCATTCAGTTTCAGGATGAAGCTTCCTTGATGTCAGTTGGAGTAGGCTCCGATTTATGAGTCCATGAGTTTAGTAGAACATCATTATGAATCATTTCATTGATTTTTTACTTTCTTTCTGTTTTTTTTTCTTTTTTTGTTTTTTGGTCAGTCATGTTTGGTTCTATCCTAGGTCTCTGTGATATTCAGCCTCTGGCTCCTGGCCATCCAGTCAGCGTCAGGCATGTGCTCCCTCTCCTGGTCTGGGTGTCAAGTTGGGCCAGTCATCCCTGAAATCCACAAGGATGACCTTATTGAAGACTCCTAGTAGTTGCGGATAAGGAGTCCAAACCAGCAGTCTTCTGTAACCAGACAAAGCTTTCAGTGGTGGGACTGAAACATCAATCCAGCCACAAAACCCTCGAAAATTTATTTATGGAGTCCAAGTTTCTAAATATTCCCCCAATACTACCCTAGATTATTTTCTTTTCTGATAAACTGGAAATACATACACAGCTGGGAAGTCTATACGTATGTGGTAGAAAATAGATGAACTAAATGAAAGAGCATGACAAAGTAGAAGACAAAAAAATAACTTTAGGAAAGTTTTTCTTATTTCTTCCACTTGGAACTTTTTCATACACACTGAATAAATATAGCTTCTGTTAAGATTATAAGGATTCATCTGATGATGTATCAACACATTTATATCTCCTGCTGTGGAAGGTTGCATGCAATATCACCTATGAAAACAGAGGATTATCCAAACAAGATTAAGCATAGAACCAGGGGCTATCTAGATAAAGCAAACAAACTATGCATATAGCCATTTTCATTCTAATGCCACTCACCTGCAAT
Organism: Peromyscus nudipes; assembly: GCA_902168325.1. Taxonomy (NCBI): domain Eukaryota; kingdom Metazoa; phylum Chordata; class Mammalia; order Rodentia; family Cricetidae; genus Peromyscus; species Peromyscus nudipes. The sequence continues at coordinate 19,486 of CABHPH010155231.1, read as the reverse complement.
ATATGAAGAATCAGTCATCTGTACAAATTACATGTGACCATGTATGAATGATTTACCCTAAAAGACTGGAACTCTTGCTTGCAAAGAAATAATTCGATTTTCAACATCACTATCAAAACAGAAATGAAAAAGTTATTTAATTTGTTATAGTTTCTATAGATGGATGTTTTGTTTAACATAAACGTTTTCGGGACCAGTTTTATATGTTAAATTAGTGATCACACATGCTTAATTGCCAAACTATCATAGTAAATCAGAGCCAATACCATCTGGCCAATCATGTGCACTTGTGAATTTACTGGTCATTCCGTACCTGTCATTGTTCCACACTCATGCTGCTTAGCATCTGCCCCAAGTTTAACATGTCCTTTACAATCACAAGTAAAGGGAGTAATGTGAGTTGTGCTCAAAGAATTTGTGGAAAAACAAATCATCACACATCTCAAATATAGCCTTAGATATCAATGAACAGATGTTGAGCTAAAAAGAGTGTGATAATATAAAGAAACAGACACTGTAACTTGTGGATTTCAAGTGGCTGATTCTGTCTCTATTCCTTGTTTGCTTGACAAATGCTTTTTAAAGATGCTGATTTTCATAATACAATTTATAACACAACAATGATATAAAAAAAAGAATAAAAAAGAAAGTATAAGAAAGAATAAATCTACAATTAAATGTAAAATCAAGTTCAGGTGTTTTCAAAATTATATGAGAAAAGAATTCAAAATTAGTTTCTTGTATAGCCATTGTTCCTTGCCTTTAGGATACAGAAATTTGTTGTAAATTATTTTTAAAATGAAATATCTTACTGGAACTTTAAAGTGATATTTAAACTGTTAATGTTTTGGTTCAGTTGTCTTTAGCATTTAATCAGTTCCTATTAGACACAAATAATTTCCTGGAAGAATATAAAGATAAAAGATATATGTCTTTGTGAAGTCCCAAAATAATACCTATAAAAACAATTGAAAAACATCAAACATAAAAAATAGTGGCTATGTGTTTTCTGAAATATTACAAGAGCAGCTGAAATGTGAAGTTAGCATGAAGCTATTTGTTATAACAAACTAATCTCTGTGAAAATTAAAAACAAAATTCTGGGCTAGAGTGTGAATTGTCCAGATTATGGGAGGCTGCAGGTTTGATCCCAAGCAAAACAAAACAAAATAATGAAATAGCAAAAATGTGAAATGGAACATGGACTCTGAGGGAGGGATAAAGGCACATGAGCAGGTATAATTCCAGGAAACAGAATTAAGACCTTAAATCCATTTGTTACATTTAAATTTTCAGTTATTGTTATAAGAGTACACTATAAAGTTTATGATTTTTCAAGTGTCTTCAGGAACCATGACATATATGGATAAACAGTCTGATTCAATGCTTCAAAAAGACAATTTTGTGTTCCTTTTTCTCAAAAGCTAAAATTGTAGCATTCATATTTTCTTTTCTTTTTTTAGAGGGATAATTTTGATTTCTCAGTACTTGGTTAGTGTTGGTCATGAAATTGAGATTTCTCCTGCTTTAACAACATGAATGGTGGGTTGAGAGGTTTGTGCCACCATAATGTCTCACTTCATCTTGATGAAATACCATGTAAAATCAAATCCAGGATCATTATGCAAAATGATTGACCTTGATTCTCTAAGAATGTGTTGATATAATAAAATCAACAGACTAAGAAGAACACAACTAAATACCATGATAAAAATTTAGTTAGGTCCACAGAATATTTGGTTCTGTTGTAGTCATTTTTTATTACCGGTAATAAAAATTACTGAGTGGCTAGGAAAGATGTTTTGGTCTGACAAAAATTTTTAAATAAATTATTTTGAAAATGTATGCAAATTTTGAAAACAGAAAATTATTCCAAAAATGTTGATCATGTATAAGCGGGTGAAGATGTGGAGAAATGTGAACACTTACACTCTATTTCCCCTTCCTTGAAAGATTCCCTCCTTTCCCTTAGCTCATACTGGTTACCTAATCTCTGTGGTTATTCAGATTGAAACACACTAAACACATCTAAAGCTTAAAAGGTAGCTTCCACATATGAAAGAAAACATGTAATATGGTCTAGGTTATCTCACTCAAAGTGATTGTCTCTAGCACCATTCAATTTACCTGTAAATTTCATAATTTCACGTTTTTTAATAGCTGAATGTTATTGGCATGTGTAGGCATTCTCTGTATCTTTTCAAGTGATTGACATCTGTACTCTCATTTGTTTTACTCATCTGGGCCATTTTGACTGGTATGAGATAAAATGTTTAAGTAGTTTTAATTTTTATTTCCCTGATGGATGACAATGTCAAACATTTTAAAGTGTTTTTAAGCCATTTTTATATAATCTTTTGAAAACTCTTTAGTTGGTTCTATATCCTATCTTAATTGGTTTATTTTTTCTATTGTTCAGCTTTTATTTTTAATTTATTATTGGAGACACTAACTCTGTATCAGATGTATAGTTGGAAAATAATGTTCCCATTCTTTAGGCATCCAGTTTACTATAATGATGCTCTTTCAGGATATACAGCTCTTTACCTCCCATTTGTTAATTACCGTTCTTAATACTTGTGCTATCAGGGTCTTGTTCAGAAAATCCTTTCTTGTGCCAATTAATTCAAGACTATCCTCTACTTTCTCCTCTACTACATTCAGGATATTTTGGTGCAGTGTTCAAGTTCTTGACCAAATTGGAGTTGAGTTTTTGATAGATATGAGTCTATTTCAGTTTTCTATGTGTAGCCATCCAGTTTGACCAGCACCATGTATTGAAGATGTTCTCTTTTCTACAGCATGCATTTTTTTTACTTCTTTATCAAAACTCATGTGCCTATACATGTCTGGAATTGTATAAGTGTAGCATGAGTCTTAAAAGTTCTTATTAATAAAATCAAACCTGAGGCCAGTTATTAGGGTGGACACTGGAAGGTCAGAGAGACAGAATAAGCCACAGCTATCTCACCTCGCTGGGTCCTCAGCTGGTCTTGTTTCCTCAGACTGGATGCCCCGAGCCCTCATCCAGAATGGGTCTCAGCTGAACTGCTGCTAGAAGCCTGAAAGCTTAACCAGCCACATGCTTCTCCAGGCCGCTTCTCCAGGCCAAATGCCTGCTCAGGCCAAATGCCCTAGTTTCTGGTCCTCACGCCTTATATATCTTTCTGCTTTCCACCACCACTCCCTGGGATTAAAGGTGTGCTTTCTGGGATTAAAGGCGTGGGTCACCATGCTTGGGTATATCCTTGAACACATGAATTTCTGCCTCTGGAATGCTAGGATTAAAGGCGTATGCTACCACTGCCTAATCTCTATGTTTAATATTGTGGCTGTCCTGTTCTCTGACCCCAGATAAGTTTATTAGCATACACAATATTTTGGGGAACACAATACCCCCACATATAAGTGTCTTCCAATTCTTCTAATCAATGTTTTTCTTTTTTCAAATAACACGTGGTTTTTGTTACTATAAATCTGTAATAGAAATTGCCACCATATATATATATATATATATGAATTGGTTATTTGGGAAAATCAACAAGATTATATACCTTTAGTCAAATCAAACTAAAATATGTAGAAAAATATCCAAAGTTATGAAATTGGGGATGAAAAAGGAGATACTAAACCAGATACTAAAACAAATGCAGAAAATCATAAGGACATACTTTAAAATTTTGTTTTCCACTGATCTGGAAATCCTAAAAGAATGTATGAATTTCTTTGTATATATGGGATACCAAACTTAAATCATGATGAAACAAGCAATGCAAAGAGAACCATAACACCTCGTGAAACAGTCGGTAATTAAAAATCTCCAAACAAAAATAGAGAAAAAAAAGAAAGAAGGAAAGAAAGAAAGAAAGAAGGAAGGAAGGAAGGAAGGAAGGAAGGAAGGAAGGAAAGGCAGGCAGGAAGAGGAAGGAAGGAAGGCAGGCAGGCAGAAAGGAACAAAAGAAAGAAGAAAGGAAAGAAAGAAACAAAGAAAGAAAGGAAGATAAAGCCAGCAAGTGAGCACAGGGTTATGTGGAGTCCATTCAGAATTTTACTAGATGCACAAAGAACTAACATCAATCAATGAGTATCAGATTATTCTATTTATTTTATCTGTTTGGTTGTTTTTATGTTGTTCTTTCTAAAAGAGTGAAAAACATGTGGTTTAGTAGGTAGGAAGCAAGCTGAGATTCTGGAAGGAGTTGGGGAGAGGAAAGAATGTGATCAAAATATATTATATGAAATTCTCAACAAAATAAAAGCACTTTAAAAAGCCCAATTCTACACTGCAGTTTAAAAAAAATAATGATTTACTAAGTCATATAAACTTACAGTAGTTTACAAAACAAGCAAAGAGTTAAATTTAGCACACCAAACCTGATTTGGTGCCATGTGTTTTAGCTGTACTGTAATGTGTTCCCTTATAAAACATGACACCTTCTTTTCTTTGCTAGAAACTATATATTTTTCATTGATGAGAAATTATCTCTATTCTAAAACCAGTTCATTAGATTAGTTGCCGAAAACTAAGAGCAGTCTTAATGGTGAATAATGGAATAATAAAAGGAAACTATTGTATTTGAGGCTGACATAAATCCTTTAGTTCAAATAAAAGAGTTGTTTCAAGTGATGCATGGAGTAAGAGCTTGTCCCCTGAAAATCCTGAGTTTTTTTCACTAATCTTTTCTACCTTTTATTTTTTAAAAGAGAAATTAAATTGATGCAATTATGATTTTAATTTTATTTTCCAGAATATGAAGAGATACTATCATTCAAGACAAAAATCTCACTGTGGAAATAAACTTTTATAAATGATCATATGAATTATTTGTCAAGTTTTAAGTCATAAAAATAAATTTCTTAGTGAATGACAAACTATTACTATATAAATTCCAGTGCTTTCTGGGTCAAAATCATTCTGAAATTTCACTATGTAATGCAAAAATCTTCCAACTAAACTGAATTATGGCAAATTCAAATGTGACTCAGTGATTCTGTTTTATGTGTTGTAGGCGAAACATTGGGACTGACTGCTTATGAAGAAACAGGAAAGCTGTAACTATTTACATATAACATAAGATGCAGCTGAGGCAAAGAATAACGCATGGAGAGTCGCTCAGATAACACTGCATTACTAAGAACTGGGATGAAATAGGATCCCATTAGAATACAGACTATGAGGTGAATAAACTGTTCATTCTCCTTTTTTGCACATATTTAACAGAAGTTCTTCAGTACTTTGTTTTTAAATAAAAAAATTATGTTTTTTTCTTTTCAAGTGAAGAATTGAAATGAACTGTAAACAGAAAACAAGTTAATAAAAACTTACCAGGTTTTGTCTAAAAGGAGAATTTCAAATTATTCACTTTTACATAATATTTTGATAAATTCCAATCAAATATTCTATCACTAAGACTATTATTGATGGGAATTCCAGTACACAAATGGATGAAAATATTATTATTTCCATAATTTGTACACAGTAATACTGAATGAAAGTCATATTTTCCTTGAGTGAATATTTCCATGTTACTTTGAATATCTGTTTACTAAGTTTGTTTTACAATTCCAAGATTCATTCACTCCTCTGAAGTGAAAGATCTGATTCTTTTTAATTTCCTTTAAGCTTTATCTTTTGTATACAAACACAGTTAGATTTAATATACGTCACCCTTTGAAGCTAAATCTGTTATCCTTTGAACTATTGAAAAACAACAAATGTGTCTGTTCCAGCTTAAACTTATCACCTTCCATCACTTGAGCCTTTGTGAAACTCTCCTCCATAATGCAAAACAATCCATTACCAGCACAAATATGACTTTCAATTACTGAAATACAAAATATCCTCATTTTACTGGCAGTAGATATTTTTCTCACTGTTCCAATTTGTATCTGAATTACAAGAATTTAATGATTGACTCAATTAAGTTCTGCACTTGCTATCATGACTAATGGGGTGAAATTCAGTAAAGCATATTGTCTGAACTCTTCATCCTCAAGATTGTTTGGGTTCTGAAATTCTAGGATTTTATTCTGCCTAAAAGAAAACCAGTCAAGAATAGGGAAAATATCTCAACATTGAAAGAATTCTCTTCTTAAGCTAATCACTCAAATGTGTGTAACTTATTGCAAAGGTCACAATTCTATTGGAATCAACATTGTTACTTTTTTCATTTTTTTAAAAATGTATTCTTTTCTCATACGTTACATCCCAACCTCAGTTTCCCCTTCCTCCATCCTCTCAGTTCCCCCCAACCACTTCCTCTCCGCCCTACTCGCCCCAACCCCCGCCCCCAGATCCACTCCTTCATCATTTTCCTTTGGAAAATATCAGGTCTCAGAAATATCCACTGAACATGGCAAATCAAGTTACAATAAGACTAGGCATATGCCCTGATATTAAGGCTGGATAAGGCAACCCAACAGCAGGAATAGGGCCCAAAAAGCAGGCAAAGGAGTCTGAGACAACCCTCACACCGACTGTTAGAAGTTTCACAAAAATACCCAGCTACACAACCATATCATATATGCAGCGGTCCTAGCTCTGACCCGTACAGGCTCTGTGATTGTCTCTATGAGCGCCTATGAGCCCTGCTCAGTTGATTCTGTGAACCACGTTCTTGTGATGTTCTGGACCCCTCTGGCTCCTTCCTTCCCTTCTTCCTCCAGGTTTCCTGAGGTCTGCTTAAGGTTTGGCTGTGGGTCTCCGTATCTGCTCCCCTCAGTTGCTGGATGAAGCCTCTCTAATGACTTTTAGGTTAGGCTCTAATGTATGAGCATAGATAATACTATTAGAAATCAATTAGGAATCATTTAGTTGACTTTCTTTCTTTATTTCCTTCTTTCTTTATTTCCTTCTTTCTTTCTTTCTTTCTTTCTTTCTTCTTTCTTTATTTCCTTCCTTCTTTCTTTCTTTCTTTCTTTCTTTCTTTCTTTCTTTCTTCTCTCTTTCTTCTCTCTCTCTTTCTTTCTTTCTTCCTTCCTTTCTTTTTTCTTCCTTCCTTCCTTCCTTCCTTCCTTCCTTCCTTCCTTCCTTCCTTCCTTTCTTTCTTTTTTTCTTTCTTTCTTCCTTTCTTCCTTTCTGGCCTGTCATGTTTAGTTCTATCCTAGGTCTCTGAGCTATCCAGCCTATCACAACCAAAAATGTTATTTTTTTTCAATTAACTTTTGTCATAATAAAAGATTAAGATAACAAATACCAAACCAGAGCTTAATATTATACCATAATGAATACTAAATAAGTATTCATTTATTTTTCATATCCCTATTAGCTACTAATTAAGAGTAAAAAAATTAAATACAATTGCTTTGTTTTGAATTTACCTATGTAGGATCCTATTGCTTCTATGTAGGTGTCTTATAGATATAGGCTTTATGAGGAGACATTAAAAAATGATGTCTGTGTGTGTGTGTGTGTGTGTGTGTGTGTGTGTGTGTGAGTGTTTGGTGGAGGTCATTCTAATGGGCATGAAGAAATTCAGTTTTGTCAGACCATATTAGGAGAAGATAGTGTGGGCTGTTAACAGGACTGTCCTACTCTTTGCCCTTCTAGTCTCAGTGAAAAGGGTGGATTTTCAAACTATGAGGCTTCTGATATCACCTGTTTCATTAATGGGTGGAGTAGGTCAGGGGAAACCAAACAATTTACAGAGGCTATAGAACCAAACTAAAGCACCTAGAGGTGTGTTTGTGTGTGCACAAGTACATAGATGAGATAAGATCATGAGAAAGATTTAAAAAAATGGTAATTAAGAAAGTACAGAGGTGAGAGCTGCTGAGTTGGCTTAAGCAAGTAAAAAGCCCTTGCCATCAAGCCTGACAACCTAGGTTTGAGCCCTGGAATGCACATAGTGGAGAAATCTTACAAGTTGTTCTCTGACCTCCAAATACGTACTACAGTACACACACATAAAAATGAGCAGGCACACACACAATCAATACATTAATAAATCAATAGGTTTAAAGAACACAGATCCACTGAGCAAGGTCCAGGACAAGCTTCAAAGCTACACAGAGAAACATTGTCTCAAAAAAACCAAACAAACAAACAAACAAAAGCAAAACAAAAAACTAACTAACTAACTAAATAAAGTTGAAGCATATAGAGGTGACATTTCACATTTATATATGCATTCCATAATTTTCTGTTTAAGGATCTACGTATGTGCAAAACTAGTTCTTAACACTTTACATTTATGCTAACAATTTATATTTATAGGATATAAAAAGACTAAGTTAATATATGATAAGTAAGAAGTACTTTTTAAAGGATAGAATATGTTTACACATCAGAGGTTTTGAAATATTCAGTCTGTCAACAACTTCTTCTACATATTCAGACCACTTGATTTAGCAAGCAAGTGAGGCAAAACACAGATTATATTTTTGGTTATATTCATTTATAAGTTCAGAGAGAAACAACAATGAATTTTGTACACTTTCAAAAGATATAAATGCAAGAGAATACCATCACAAAATCTGCACTGTTCTCAATTTATAAAATTTAAAGGAAAAAAAGTCTCATGAAGGTTTCTTAAGCATATTTTCTCAGGATTTTCCGTTTCTGGTATGGTTTATACTATTTCTCTAAGAGTTTATCTATTAGTTATGTCATGTGGGAAGTCAGTCAAAAAGAGAACAACTAGGAAAAAAAATATAAGGGTCACATTTATGGAAATACCAAATGAAACCCACTCTCTCCATGCTAAATTAAAGAATAATTCTAATAAATTTACAAATTGTATATGCCTATACAATAGTGATGTAAATAAGCAGGATTTCAAAATCAAAATGAAACATACAGTTATTTTCTAGTCCTTACTTTTAAATTATTTAATTATTAGAATTTCCTTAAGTAAATATTCAGAAAACATAAGTATATGGGATTTACCATATAACGAATTTTTTACATATATTGTTTTGAAAATGTCATTCATGAACACTTTCCATTCTTTTAATTGAGATTTGCTTATGTCCTCATGGTTGAAAGGCAGGCTCGATCTAACTGAGCCTTTCCTGCTTGTCTCCCATTTTCTTTTAATACCACACAAAGCAACCCACATCACACATGTATTTAGGGAGGAATAATAGTACACTTAGAAAAATATTGTGATTTTAATACTATTTCTCAAACTTTATATGTCAAATACTAAACAAAATTTGATGCAATAAAACACATTAATTGGTTATTTTTAAATTAAAAATAAATTTGAAGTATGGGTATTTCTTAAATCATTAATTTGTGTACTATAATAAAACAATTTAAATTATTTTCTTAATTCTCTCAAAGGTGTATGTTTTGTATGTTCTGTAAATTATATCTCAAATCTTACCTTAATTTTGGAAAATATAACATGAACATTATAACCCAAACTCATGTCCCATACTTCAAACACTTGAAACAAAATGCATGATGTCTTTGGGTACTTGGAATCATAAATATCCAGTGAAGAGAAGCAGGTGAGAAAAACTCAGAGGACATGGTTCATTTGGAGATTGACAAGTCTTGAGTGTTAGCAGAAGCATGATAAGAAATAGCACTAAAGAAAATTACTCTGAGCTTTGATTTCTGAACAAGAAAGAATGACTGATGTGTATTTCTAAGTTAAGAGACTGGAAACATTCAAAGATATAAAATGAAATAATAAGCTGTCTACTTTGTCTTTTCTAAACATTGCTTTGTTTAATTGAGAGAGCATGTCAAGGAAGATATGGAGAATGGATAATCGATATTTGGTATGAACATTTTAGAATACAAGACAGAGATATTACTAGTATATATGAATGTTTCCTCTTCCCCATGTACAAGGAGAACAATTACAGTCATCTGTAGTTCTGGGAAATAGGCTGATGCTAATTTATAAGATGTGAGTTCCTTGCTATGTCTGGGTAGATTTAGAGGCCATTGGTTCTAGCAAATTCCTAGGATAAAGCTCTTAGGAAGAAAAAGGAAGAGGTGACATCACATAGAATAAAGAAGAAACATAAAGACAGAGAAAAGTGATTACTTTTTCTCCCAATCTTCTTATTCTTAGCATTCAGTTCTTGTGTAGACAGTGCATTTAGATTATGTGCTACAGTGTTACCTTGGTATCATTCATAGAAAATATTCAATATGCCAGGCATTTTTTCCTTCTACTAAAAATAGATTCTTTTCTCATACGATATATCCTGATTTCAATACCCTTCACCCAATTCCTCCCTGTGTCCCCTCGTGTATGGATCCACCCCCTTTCTATCTCTCATTAGAAGAGAGCAGGCTTCTAAGAGATAACAACTAAACATAACAAAATAAAATGCAAATAGTTAAACAAAGCCAATCAGATCGAAGTTGAATAAGGCAAACCAACAGAAGGAGGAAATCTACAAGAGAAGGCACAAGAATCGGAGATCCACTCATTCATATACTCAGGAGTCCCATAACCATACTAAACTGAAAGCTATAATAGTTCTTAAAAATGATTTTATGATTCTCAGAATGGATTTTATAAGGTCACTTCTCACACAGGAAGAAAATTAAAGCAAGAGTAAATTAGACACTAAAATACAGACAGATTACCAAATCAATAGGAAGTATATCTAGAAAATTTAATTTATGTTGTTGTGTTCAACATCATCGCAATATGCTTTTTTTTCTTATGTCAAATAAATCCATAACATTCTGCTATTAAGCCAGTGTGTACTTTCCCTTGAAGTAATATAGTTTTGATTAAAGTAATGAGAAAAAAATTGTGGGCAAAATGAGAAGAAAATGTGTTGAAATGAGAGCCTAGGTTATAATTTTCAGTCTGTGCATGGAAAAAAGATTACATTTAAAGGAGAAGACTAGAAGGGATGAGACCACAGAGAATTCAAGAAATTCTCCCCATATTCAGGGTTTCCTTGAACCACTTACATCACACAACCAGTCAATTTCTGCCTGTATATTTGACTTTGATTTGGAAGATTACAGGATATTCCACTTTATTAAAAAAGATAAGAGTATTAGATATCCTACTTTATTAAGAAAAGAAAAAGGAATAAAAATCATTAATTGGTCAGGGTCTTAGACAATGCCTAGGCCACGTTTACATTAACGAAAGCACATAAAATATGAAAACAAGGTGAAGTGTTCAGGGAAGGGTTGCCAGAGCTCCGCAGAATTACAGCCATGCCCCTAGTCTTTGTTTTTCAATTGAGCTCACACTGGTTTGTTTCTTCTCAGTCTTCATCACCTTTTGTATGTTCCTACAGTCTTCTCACTCCTCTTCTATCATAGGATCAGATCGTAAGAAACACTCATTCTATGAAGTTTTTTTTTTTTGATCTTTTCAGTCACAGAACTTTCCTAAAGGTCATCACTCCATAACTCACTTTCTGATTCTTCAGCTGTCCTGCTTAATCAACAATGCTAACTGTTTTGTGAGAGAGCAGCTTATCCTCCAAGGGGAAGGCATCTCTCCGTTGAGTGCATCCCGGTGTAGTACAGGCTCACAGAGCTAATCTTGCCTATCACAGTGAATTCTTCAGGTTAGCAAGCTCATAATTAAAAGTCTTCGCTAATGACATGGTAATTGTTTTAATGGATTTCCAATGAAGTGTGAAGTTCCCTGCTGATATGTCAACAAAATATGAAGCATTGTGAAAAGAACGATGTAAAGCTTTTTAGAATTTTGAGTTAGAGGAGACCTTAAAATTATCAAAGGTAACCTTTCCATATTAGAAAAAGGAAAATCACCCCTGGAGAAGAGAAGTGTGATGGTGAAGGTCAGTACTCTGAATGGAAATGTAGGTGATCTGTACAGCAAATTGTTTCCATCTCACTGGTCATTCATTTTGAACTGCTTTTTATTTATATGGTACCTGTATTTTTTTTAAAAAAGTTGCATTTCTATTTTTTCACAATATCAATAGAAATATTTATTTATTATCTAATAAAATAGTGCATATGAAAACAATTTTATCACATTAGTTTTATGGGAAGATTTTGAAGGTGACTTTGAAGATGAAAATCAACAGGGCTGAGAATGTCTTGGTCCAGTGCTTTCAGGATAAATACCTTGGGAAGTGAATGCACCAAGAGCGCTGAGGGAATCTTAGTGTAATTGAAAGCATGGAAAGTTAACTACCTGGAATTTGTTTATGACTGTATAATATTAACATGTCTACAAGTCTTTCTTGTTATTTTCGTTTCAGAACTACAAGGAGAAATAGAACATATATCAGAGCGTGCTAGGGAGGAAAGTGAAGGGACAAAAATAAGCAGCTTAGGTTACAAAACCAAAACTCAAATTTCTTATTTCAGAGGTAATTCACACAAAGAAAAATAAGTTGCAGACATTTTGCAGCATCACTGAAAAAATCCAGTTTGAATATATGATCATCACTGAAAAATACAGAATTTCTCCACTATGTAATCTCAGACTATTCCTAGAAACAACAACAACAAAAAAATTACAAGAGAATTTTGTTTTGATTGCTTTCATTATCGAATTAGAGGAATCCCCTATAATATAGGACAGCTTTAAGACCTTGGTAATTTCAAAATAGGAATTAATGACAGAAGTCTTGTGTTTACCCACTCCAAAGTAGGTTAAAACATATGTTCTTAAGGAATTACAGATCCCTTTGATCTAGTCTGGTTTGTGTTACTATAACAGATAACATGAGATGGAGGAAATTATAGAGAGTAGGTAGTATTTGTCCTTGTCTGATGTTTGTGGAATCTGGGAGTTTCACTTGAAAGAAGCCAATGTTAGTTCTAGCCATGACACAAAGCAGAAGAGCATGGATCACATAAAGAAGGGACAAACGAGTGTGGTTGTTTGCTTTCTAACAACTAATGAGTTCCGAGGAAATCACAGTAGTTGCTAAACACCCTGAGAAAGAAGAACTCACTTCTCTAAGACAGTGTTAATCATGAGTATAGAGCATGCATTCTAACTACCTCTCACTAGGTTCCATCTCCTGACTCCATCATACTTGGACCAACAGGTGTTTTCTGGAACATACTGTCCAAACACAGCATTTATTCTTTTCCCAATACTTTAAACCCCAAAGAATTAAAAATTGATGACAATGATAGCACCATATCCCTGACTGTGTTTCATTTTAAATAGGGATGGTGCTCTTATGCTTGTCCTCATTTAGGAAACATCCAAAGAAAGATAATAATCACTCAAGAAGTTTCCAAAGGCACCATTTAAATGCAAAACACTCTTATTATCACTGTGCAGCATCCTGGCTCTTGTAGAGAAAGCAATGCTACTGCTTCCTCACTTATATCTGGCTTTTGATGGAGTCTCATGCTGTTAAGCTGACTGTTTAGACTGTTTGATTTTCCTACTTGATGAGGGAAAGTGAACTTAACTTTAATTGGATTCCTGTAATTCATTACTTGCAAATTCCACTCTTTTTACTTAATTTCTGATAGATTTCATCAAAAATCAACTCCAAAATAGATTCTATCATGGGGAGTCTTCTACAGTTTGCCTAACGATTATAGTCACTTTTAAACTTAAAGGGTCTGTTAAAGACATAAAAGAAAAAATAACTATGGTGTCTGATCACAAAAAACATCTTAAAAAAAAAAACTTCCTTCTAAAGGTGAAGCTTAAGTGTGTCTCCTTCACCCTCTCTGGGATCTTAGATTTTGTCATTAATGTGAATAGCTGTCTATGTGCTAGGACATGAATATTTAATGTCTTATGGTCTATTTGTTGGAGTTATGGTGTCTGTTGCGGTACTGTTGGGTGGTGATTTGGACCTTTGTAAGGCTATGCTTTAAGGGGTATCTCTAGGGAAGGGATAAGCAAGTTCACTCAGAAGAGTCAAACATGAGGGGCAGCTTTGACTTTTTACAACCCTTGAAGGAAACTGATACCCCAGTCTCTTTCTGTTCTCTAGCTTCTACTTTCTGACATGTACATTTATGTGTTAAACAGTTTGTTCTTCCATATATTACTGTCATGATATGACAGATGTTCAAAATTATAGAGGCACTCAAACAAGATTAGAAACATTAAGACCATGAGACACAGTAACCATTTCCCCTTTACAAATATAATTGGCAGCTGGGTGGTGGTGGCACATGCCTTTAATCCCAACACTCAGGAGGCAGAGTCAGGCAGGGCTCTATGAGTTCGAGGGCAGCCTGGTCTACAAATTGAGTTTCAGGATAGGCTCCAAAGCTACACAGAGAAACCCTGTCTGGGGAAAAAAAGCAAAGAAAAATTATATATATATAAAATTACCTAATATATTTTGTCAAAGTAATATTTAACTGAGTAAAAAGCAATGCATGATCCTTCTGTAGGATAGCATAATTTTATTCCTGACATTCATTAGAATAATACGGTTCAATAAGTCACTCAGTTAAGCACTAGTGAATATACAAAGAACACATATAATCTGCTACATCTGTAAAACAGAAAATACAAATTACTTTCTGGATATTGAATATAATGTAACATGTAAATATAATTGCTAGGTAGTATCATTGGAATCCAGGGACCAAGAATTTTATCTTCTGTACATCAAAAATTCTTCTCAAACATAGATGCATGGTGTCATGATTTGATGTCGAAATTTTATCCACTGACTCATGAGTTTGAAAACTTCCCATGTGAGCAATACTGTTTTGAGAAATTTGGATGCTACAGAAAAGAAGGTATGACTGGTAGAGATGTATCACTGAGGGCAGGTATTTGAAGATTATAACCCAGGTGTGTTCTTGGTTCAGAATCTCTGTTTCCTGATCTCCCAGTATTTAAAAAAGTAGAATACTTAAGCAACTAACAGGACTGTTTCAGCAACAATTCTTCCACAGTCATGATGGTATTCATTCTTGAATCATAAGCAAAATGATTCCTTCCTAGTTTAAACTGCGTGTCAGATATATTGTCATAGTAACAAATCATATAACTCCCACAAATATTTGGTACCTAGAAGTAGGTTTGATGCTGTGCTAAACTTGACCAATGTGTAATAAGACTTTGAAACTGATTTTCACTAGGAAGATAGAAATACGTGGAACTGAATACATAGCAGAGAAATCTTAGGAGGTGGTTATACTCCAGTAGGCCACTTTGGTGGGAGGGCAGAAGTCCAGAATACTGACAGAAATGTGAACAGTGACGACTGTACTTATAAAATGTTATACTGGAACAAGGATTCTATTGGTTACTGATGTAGAAATCATTTGGGTTCAATTTTGGCAACGTATTTGAATAAATTTTAATCCTGTCCTGAAAATTTGGCTGGGTTTGATTTCAAAGGCAGTAGAATGATCTGTATGCTAGGGGAAACTTTACAATAGAATAGCATTCAGACTGTGGCACAGTTATCATTAACTCTTTCTAGACAGATTTATGGTGAGGCTTTAAGGGAAAATACAGAACCAAAAGATGTGAAAACAGGCAGTTTAGTGAGAAGATATAGCATGTGCATAGTAAAAGCTTTCAGTCAAACATGTATGGACTAGCCTGAGGCAGATAAACAAATGGAATACTGGTAACAGTTAAAAAAAATAAATGAACACCACTTAAGGGAAATCTCACTATTCACACCACAACAGCAGGGATGTTTCTTTGAGGAAAAAAATCCATCCTACCCATCAATGTTGTGAGAACCTACAAATACAAACCTACATGAAAACCTTGGATTTGAAAGGAATGTGTAAACATATAGATCAATAGTTGGACCCTCCTCAGAAAAAATGCCCCAAACAAAACAAAAATGCAACACAAAAGAAAAACAACTAGATAATTTAATGTTTTCTTAGGTTATCAGACACAATGATGCTGCTATATTTATGGGCCAAAAGAACCTAGATACATCTGAAGCTGTAGCAGAATTTCTTGACATTATCCACATTGTGATATTTTGTATCTAAAAGGTATGGAACCCTTGAAGTTTATGCCACATTTCCAAGTTAAAAGTCGAAGTGGTCAAAAAATGTGGAGGTGGTTGAATTTCATGTATTCATCTCATGAGAGAATTATGCATGAAGCTTTGATAATGAAATACACATTGAAATAGAGACTCCACAGTGTTAAACTTACCAAGAACATGGGCAGTACCCTGAGGAAAGCTGTCATCACAATGTGGAGAGCCAGCCTCACAAAGGCAGGCAACAGGGATATAAACAGGGCTCCTTCAGACTATTGGAGCCCAGACTATTTCATTAAGTATTCTAGAAGCTACATTCTGATGTTGTATGTGTTGGTGATTTCTTTTTCTGGTTTTTCAGTCTTGTTTTGCCCATTTTTTTTCTTGTGAATAGTAATTTTTACTCAGTAACATTGTGTATTTACTATGTTTAGCTTTCTTTTTTTATTTTACTAAGATTCAAAATTAGTCATTTACTTTTAGACTCTGAAGAGACTTGGGTGCTGTGAAGGTTAATATGAAGACTCTTGAACTTACACTGGCACACACACACACACACACACACACGTAGCATGAATCTTAAAGAGTCTTATTAATAAAATCAAACCTGAGCCAGGTATTGGGGTGAACTGGAAGATCAGAGAACCAGAACAAGCCACAGCTAACTTCACCTGGCCAACTTCTCAGCTGGTCTTGTTTCCTCAGACTGGAAGCTTCTGTTTCCTCATCCCAAATGGCTCTCAGCTGAACTGCTGCTTGAAAGCCTGAAGCTTAACCAGCTAAAAGCTTAACCAGGCCAAATGCTTAACTAGCCAAATGCATCTAGTTTCTGGTCCTCACACCTTATATACCTTTCTGCTTTCTACCACCACTCCCTGGGATTAAAGGCTTGCTTTCTGGGATTAAAGGCGTGATGAGTCACCATGCCTGGCTGTATCCTTGAACACATGGATTTCTGCCTGTGGAATGCTAGGATTAAAGGCGTGTACTATACTGCCTATCCTTTATGTTTAATATTGTGGCTGTTCTATCTCTAACTCCAGATAAGTTTACTAGCATGCACAATATTTGGGGGACTACAATAACTCACACACACACACACACACACACACACACACACACACACACACATTGCAGTATAAGTTCAAGAATTCCCATATTAACCATCGAAACATCTCTCTCTCTCTCTCTCTCTCTCTCTGACATGTTTGTGTGTGTAAATGTGTATGTATATGTAAAGTTGAATTATGGAGTGATCATGAATTTGTGAAGCATGTTTTGGCTTGAACTTATGATGTATCCTGTAGGCTACCATGTTTTAACATTTCATTCTGAGATGTCTGTGCTATTTTGAGAGGCTGTGAAGTGTTTGGTATGATGACCGTGGCTGCCAACAATGGGTCAAAACAAGTGAGCCATTGGAAGTTAAAGTTGTCCGTATTTCTAACCAGAACACCCAGTTTTCTGTTTTGTTAAGATGTGAAAAGGGGAGAGCCATTACATCTTCCCTGAACTAATAGAGCCACAATGTCTTTCCTCTGTGATTGAATATATTCCATATACTCTTAGTCAAAATAAAATTGTATCCCTTAAGTTGCTTCTGTCAGGTATTTTTTTTCACAAGGAAAAAAGGAAATAACTGATGCACATAGACAGTAATACTATGAAAGTATCATGAATACAGAATTGCAAATAGAGGCAAGCAAAATTTGATCTTGCAAACATAGGTCACTTTGATTGTATGGCCTATAGGTATGCCAGGAAATAATAGCAGTAAACCTTTAATGCTCCCTACAGAAGATGTTTTAAGTATATATATAATATGTATATTATATATATAATGTATTATATATATATATATCTTATTTGAAAATAAAAATCTGCTTCTAGGATTGAGCTATGTTTATGCAGAACATGGAGATATTTAAGCCCTTGTGAAATGCTTTCTTTTCTTTCTCTACTGATGAAAATCTGTACAAGTCAATGGTTCTCATAAGACAATCTAAATCATTTTGAAAGTTACAAAAACAAGCCTTATCATGAATTTTATGAACTATTAGTTATATAATTACTTAATTATCTGAGTACTTAAAAATGATAAGACATGAGGGTTTTTAGTATTCTATCCCAAAGCCTTTTCCCCCCTTTTTTTTGCCCAAAACTATAGCCTATTGACTAAAGATCAAATAAAAGATGATATTGCAAATTAACTGCAGCTCAATGTAATTTAATGTCTGGAGCCAATTTCTCTAGCTCTGTAGAGTTGGCTTGTAGTCCACTTTGGCCAATGGCAATTGGCATTGCTCTTGTATCAGCTCTAAATCCAGGCTTTGGTTGTTTCATCTTTTAAACTTGGAATCTAAATCCAGGCTTTAGTTGTTTCATCTCTTAAACTTGGAATTCTGAGGCAGCCTTGAAAAGTCATGTGAAGCCTGCCCTGGGAGGTGAAATGCTATCCTCCTCTGACTTAGCCAGCTATTCCAGTTAAATGGGTGAGTTCATCCAAGCTTGGACAGCTTTGACTGGGTTCAGCCAAGTGCCTAGCTGAGTTTTCTACTTATTTCCAATTCACATAGAGTAAAACAAAATATGATTGTCATTGAAAGCAACAAATTTGAATGAGTTAACATTCCTAAAGCACTCATAGTATAAGTAAACAGGTTTATCAATGGTTTCCAGCATGGGTGATGCAGAACATAAAAGTTATTCTATCTTCTGTTAAAAATCCTATGGAGAAGTTTTGGATACCATTATTCAAAACAAAAATAAAGAAAACCCTAAATTTTTACACAAGTTATTTTATTTTCCTATACTTTAAGATATAATATAATCAGATGACTTCTTTATTTTTGTCCATAAAATCCTCCCATACATTCCTCCCCATTCTCCTTTTAGGATTCACTGGTCTTATCATGATCTGAATATCTCTAGTGTTTTCTCAAGAATATGTTAATTCAATGTAATTTTGCACAACATTGAACAATGTAGAAAAGAAAATAATTTTCTATTAGATTCAAACTATGAAAGTTAACAGGATAGTGCAAACGACAGAAAATTTATGCCAATGTCTAATATAAAATGCAAAATAAATTAGGGGAAAAAGACAGAACAATATTATATGAGTTGGAAATTAGTGATACAAGAGTTTGACAGTTTTCCTTAGCACAACACTGCCAAGATTGTTTCCTATTGAACAAGTGTTCAGAACTTGGGATTTACCATGTTCC
>CABHPH010155230.1:24260-42480 GCA_902168325.1 Peromyscus nudipes | reverse complement strand
CACCTTGTCTTATTATGTTTTGTTTTGTTGTGTTTGGTTGTTGTCTCTTGGACTGAAGGGAGATGGAGTGGGGAGTGGATATGGGAGAGAAGGGAGGTGTGGGGGAGTTGCGTGGAATGGGAGGAAGGGAAACTGTGATCAAGATGTATGAGAATCTATTTTCAACAAAACAAAAAAGAAAAATGCCAACGATCAACCTTTTTAAATATTTATTTTATTTTTAAATAGGGGTGTGTGGGGACGCCCATGCACGCGCGCCCATGCACATGTGAGCAGGTGCCCATGAAGCCCAGACAGGGCTATCAAATCAAATGCTTGGAATTGCAGCCCTGTAGAGTTGTGAGCCACCCCCTGGGAACCAACTCAAGTCCTCTGCTAGAACAGTGAGTGTTCTTAGCTTCTGAGCTATCTTTTTAGGCCACAATCTTTTTTTTTCTAACATAAAAATCACGGCTTTGTATGAGTCCACCAAAAGCTAGGGCACAGAGAATCTACATGTAAAGGGTGGAAAAGGCATGCTCTGCATCCACACTGACCACGGGCCAACCCATCAGGCACATCTCAACAAAGTTCAAATGGCAAATGGTGTAGTTGTGTGTGCCTGTAATCCATTTGGGAGTTTGCAGCAGGAGGGTTGGTTAGGAGCACTGACTGCTCTTCCAAAAGACCAGGGTTCAATTCCCAGCACCCACATGGCAGCTCACAGCTGTCTGTAACTCCAGTTCCAGGGCTCCCGACACCCTCACATAGACATACATACAGATAAAACATCAATGTACATAAAATACAAATAAACCATTAAAAATTTTATATAAAAAAAGACAGATGTTTGAAAATTAAGCCTTGTGTTTCTAGATGTGGATTTTTTAAGTCACAGTAGAAATTCAAGAACAGTTGGACAGATAAATGTGAAATATCAAAACTTAAACCTAAACCTGTGCCTAGTGGGAGGTTTATAAATAAAACTGCAAACCAGGCGGTGGTGGCGCACGCCTTTAATCCCAGCACTAGGGAGGCAGAAGCAGGAGGATCTCTGTGAGTTCCAGGCCAGCCTGATCTACAAAGTGAGATCCAGGACAGCCAGGGTAACAGAGAAACACTGTCTCGAAAAACCAGAAACCAAAACCAAAATAACTAAAACTGCTTATATTAGAGAAGAAGACAGGCCCAAAGCAATCTATCTAATGTGCGTCCCCAGAGAAAGTTAAAGCCATGTTTAGAGACATACATGCAACCTTAAATTTCTCTATTAGAAGAAGTTCAAAAATCAGTTATATAATTATTCATCTCAAGAAATTAAAAAAAACCAGCACATTATAATTCTCAAAAATTAGAGGAAAGAAATAACAGAAACAAGAGCAGATACATACAAATAATAAAGAAAATTTAATATCAAAACTTGGTTGTTTAAAAGATGAATGAGTGCTGAAGAAATGGCTCAGCAGTTAAGGGCACCGGTTGTTCTTGCAGAGGACCTGGGTTCAGTTCCAGCACCTACATGGTGGCTCCAATCATCTCCAGTGGGATCTGATTCCCTCTCCTGGTGTGCATGAAGACAGGTCACTCATTCATATACATTAAATAAATATTTTAAAAAAATGATTAATGAAAATGTGCCAGCAAGATGGCTCAGCTGATAAAGGTGTCTGCAACCAAGCATGAAGAAGTGAGTTAAACCCTGAACCCACATGGTAAGGGAGAGGATTCTAGAAATTTGTTCTCTCTCTCTCTCTCTCTCTCTCTCTCTCTCTCTCTCTCTCTCTCTTTCTCACACACACACACACACACACACACACACACAGTGCTATTGTGTAATCATACACATACATGAACATAAACACAAACACAATAGTAAATGGAATTTTAAAAACTAAAAAAGAAAGATGAGTGAAATTTATGAACCCTTAGAAAGGGTAAATATCAATATTAGTAATGAAAAATGTATTTTAAATAAACGTGTCAGACTGCCTAGGTCCTGAGTTTAATGAAGAATTAACACAGAATCAATGTGCCGTAAGCTTTGGGTAAATTCTTGGCCACCTTCTTTTCAAAGTGCCTTTGCTATGTTTCCCGGTTTTGCTCTTTCTGAGGTTGCGGCCCATGAATGGTTGCTGTGTACCTGCACAGGCTCTGAGACGTGCTTGTCTCCTCAGCCCTCACCCATCCTAGCTGTCCTCTCTGCAGGCTACTGGGGTTAGGTGCCCCTGAAATGCCCTGCAGGATACTTCTGTTCTGGAGTGTGGCCCATAAGTGCCCTCCAGTGGGCGGGGCTGTCCAACCCCTCACACACACACACACACACACACACACACACACACACCCGCTCCCCTACACCTTCCTTCTCTGCCTTCACTACTAGACGTGCAGCCTTGAGCCTAGAGCCGGGCCTTTAGGGTATTCGATCTGCAAACTCACCTTTAACCCTTCCTACTAAGATGTAGGTACCAGCCCTGGCAAAAATGTGAGGCATTGTTAGCCAGCATGTGAGGGTGTAGGGGCAGGGACCAGGAATGACCTCCCTCTTCCTGCTTCCTTCTCCTTTCTCCCCTCCTCTGCTTCCCTCCTGCTCTCCTCTCCCCTCCCATGCCTCCCCTCTGCTCTCCCCTCCTCTCCCTCCCCTCTGCTCTCCCCTCCTCTGCCTCCCCTCTGCTCTCCCCTCCCCTCCTCTGCCTCCCTTCTACTCTGTCCCCAACCCCTCTCTTTCTTCTTCCCATCTCTAGCCCATTCTCCTAGACTGGAACTCATTTCAGGTGCTATGATCTGAATCTGAAATGTCCCCTGTAGGCTCACGTCTTGAGTGCTTGGTCACCAGCTGCTCGGGGCTAGTTTGGGATGTTCTGGAAACTTTGGGGAAGCCTAACTAGTGGAAGTGGGTGATTGGAGATGAGCCTTTAAGTGTTGTCCCCTGGGTGTTCTCTCTTCCTCTCTCTCTCTCTCTCTCTCATTCCTTCCCTCAGACGGCTCCTGTCACCATGAACAGAGATGCTCTCTTTGCCTTCCCTGCGCTAATGGACTGAAGCCCTCTGAAACTGTGAGCCAAAATAAGCATGACTTTCCTTGAGCCAGGCATTATTGTACTAATGAGAAAAGTAACTAGTAACTAGGGGGCTTCTGGAGGCCCAGGTCGGGAGGACCAAATGGCCGTCATCCTGAGAGGTCAAGGACTTTTCCAGAGGTCAAGCCATGGCTTAAGGAGTCTTGGTGATATTTTAGCTTTTGTATATATATATTAGTCAGTTCCTGCAATGATTTTTTTGTATGCTATGTATGCTTCCAAGAACGCCTAACAGTGTATATTTATCTGAAATACTTCTCAAGCATCCTAGGCCATAATAGCAAACGGTCTCCTGAATTAAGATAAACACCCTTGGCGGGACACACACACACACACACACACACACACACACACACACACACACACACGACACATGACACACCGACTGACCCTAGGTGCATAGCTTTATTTCTTGTGCAAATGAAGCTCAGGCCCTCCTTCCTCTCACAGGAAGTGGCATTCCAGAGCAACTGACTCAGTACAAAAGGGTTTTTTGCATACCAGGTGCAGAGAAGTATTGAGGCAGAATTCCTAGCTCTGAGCAGAATTGCACCACCTGACCAGGCAGCAGCAAGGCAGAGTTTTTGCAGATTGTAGGTGGATTGGGTCAGGTCAGGAGAGTAGGAGAGGAAGGGACGATCGTGGATGGAGGATTGGAGGATGAAGATGAGGTCAAGAGCAAAAGCTCTTAGTTAGGACTAGACCTATGAGAGGAGAGGAGGAGAAGGGGCTGAGAGGAGCTGAGTGCGAGAACAGAACTGAAGCCATGTAGAGAGAGAACTGACTCAGAAAAATAAAGCAAATGAGCTAAGAAGCTTCATATACATAGATTCGTTTAATATTGTCAAACATTGATTAGTCAGCTGGTCGTAGATTCTTCCCAGACCCTGGAAGAAGGCTATCGAGGGGCTGGACCCCCTCAAAGACCTCCTTAAGTGGGGTGTGGTGGTGCATGCCTTTAATCTCAGCACTCTGGCAGAGGCAGGTAGATCTCTAAATTTGAGGCCAACCTGCTCTACAGAGTAAGTTCCAGGACAACCAGGGCTGCATGGAGAAAGCCTGTCTCAGAAGAAAAAAAAAGAAAAGAAAAGAAAAGAAAAAGAAAATACAACATTCGTCAGCCATGCCCACCCTTTCTTCTCCACCAGAGAGGAGAGAGAGGTCATCCCAGGACAAGCAGGACATCCAGTCCCAGGGCAGAGATTAATACAACACCTGCTCTAGGCACAGTTAGAGAGCACACCCAGAAGGTCCAGAAAGTTCCAGCAGCAGGCCTGCAGTGCTCCTGGGAGCCCTGTCCCGAGGAAAGAGGCTGGACACTGTTCCTGGAAGCCGGGGAGAGCAAGATGGGAGGAGAGGAGAGACTTGGAATATCGCTGCCTGGGAGACCAGATTCCAGCAGCTCAAATGGAATCCATGGGAAGTGGTGCGTACTAAGACTTTTTTATCTGAGGGGGTTGGGGGAAAAGACACTCACACACTCTTGATGGTTTCCTTCAGACCTTTTTGTTATTCTTCTTTTGCATTCTCTATTCTTTATTTTCCTGGTAATTTCCTTCTCTCATTCTTGATGTTTTCCTTCTAACTCATTTTAACTCTATTTTTATTCTTTCTCTTACAGCTTATATACCTCAGCAAAATTTTTCAGGCAATATAAAAAGTATAATGTGGTTACATTTTGTTTTTCAAGTGGATGATAAGAATGAATACAAATAAAAAACAGCATGTTTTTCATATCCCTTACATGATTAAACATTTTACATATTACAGGTGAAAAACAAATTATCCCCAAGAACCCACGTACATTCATACCCAAGCAACTTGTTATAGATTAACAGAGTGTAAGTAAGCAAGGTATCCTTTTACTGGCAGGCTGCATTTTGCAGTTACAAAGAAAGGACTAATCACTTTATTACTTATCTTGAAAGGTAATTTTATAAGGAATCTTAAAAGAATTACAAACCTAAACTTTTATATATAGAAAAGAATTAGTCAGCTCTACTTCAAATCTTTAGATTATATACCTATTCATCAATAGTTTTTTTATATCAGGAGATTGAGGGCAGAAATGGGTATAAGGAATTAATCAACACCTTTGGTTATCAATCAATTCTAGTAAGAAAGGCATGCCAGCTAATGATAATCGGGCTGCTTTGTTCTTGTTCCCTGATCTTAACAAGTTCCTCATTCAACTATGTGCCCTTTCTAAAACTTTAGATTATCTTCTTGGGTTTTTCACCTCAAAGCTACTTGACAAAAACATCTTAGTCCAACTTTAAGTTATTTTCAGAGCTTTGTTTCAGCTATGATGCACCCTGAAACCTGTGAACACATCTCCCAACATTAAGGTTAAAAGAATTTAAGCTAGCTAGGCTACTGGGACTCAATTGTTTTTCTTAGTCATTAACTTAAGCCACAGTCTATATGGCTCCTCAAAAGAAACTCATGTGTTCTATCTAGGTGGTGACACTTTCTTGTTTCATTTTTTATCATCAAAACTCTATTTAAACTAACATTATTATTATCAATTAGACAGTACAGCTTAGGAAGAAATCATCTTCATAGTAATCCACAGGTAAAAATGCCCAGTAGATGGGATGTTTCCATGAGATAAACACACTACATTACAGGCAGTGTGGATCTCCCCACACCCATTCACACCATGCCAGATACCAGAGGAAGATGGCTGGGGCAAACATGTGAAGGCACAGCAGAAGCAAATGGCACTCTGGGGTCTGGGGTCTCGGGGACTTGCCTATCCGAGACTCACCCACCATGGAGTTGCCTCCCGGTGGGCTGACACCTCGATCTTCAATTCCCACCTGCTGCTCCTCTGTCATGGCCACTGGCACTGGAAAGAGAGAGAAAGGCTGAGGTGTGGGGTGAGGAGAGAGCCAGGCAGGAGAGAGGAGGGAAGAGCAGAGGGAAGTGGAGAAGGGTGTAGGAGAGAGAAGAAGAGAGGGGAAGGCTCCTGGTCACTGCCACCCACACCCTCCCTAGCAGCGGCCTGCTTCTCAACTGGGTAGCACCCCCATCCTACAAGAGTTAATGGTAGGGTTTCAGGTCCAGGGCTCTTGTGTCCAGTAGGCTGAATTCACGAATTGGAGCCCTTCCCTGCCTTGCTATGGGATAAATTCCAGGGACCGGAGCCTGCGCTCTGGCAGTGGAGAGCTGGAAAGGCAAGAACCTTTTCATGTGTTTTCCAAAAACATCTGCTCTTCAAAACTACTTCTCTTCAGCTAGAAGTTCAAAGGCAGAACCATTCCCACAGGATAAGACCAAGCCCATGTTTCAGATCACAGAAGCATTGCCATCAAACCGGGCTCTTGGCTCAGACTCCTGGTGGCCTTGCAAGGGCACAGGCACTCTGAGGAAGATCACTGCAATGTCAGCTGGCCAGAATGAGGATAAGTCACCACATGTGGTTTGGCTCTGTGGCGAAGAATCAGGGCAAAGGAATCCACCATAATGGTTTTTCCAATGGCCCCAGTCTGTTTTAGAGACTGCGGCCCTCAGAGCCCCGCTTTCTTACCGGCCTCTTCTTCCTGGGCCCTCAGACTCTGGCATGCAGGGCAGTGTGTGGCCCAGAGATGGATAGAGGAGGCTGTCCATCCTGTAGGAGGAGGAGGGGTGAGCGCTACCCAGCTGCAAACATCAGGCCACAGCCAGGCCACCCAGCAGGCTGTGAGGGGCAGGCTGCATTCCAAGTGGAAAACAGCAAGAGGTACGTTGGAATCCACCTCGGGAGTCTTGGGATTTGTTTAAAGTCCTTTTCAAATGCATACTTTGAAAAAAAATATATATATTGAAAGGTGGGGGAAATTAATTAGGACCCTTTGTGCTGGAATTGCCTGCCGCAGAGCTCAACCAGGAAGGGAAGCAAAAATAGAACAGGTGAGGATTTGAAAATCGTCAGGTGAGCAAAGAAAGATCGTATTTAAGAGACTGTCTTCGGGTTTCCATTGCTGTGTTGAAACAAAACAAGTCAGGGAGGAAAGGGTTTATTTCACTCACAGTTCCATATAACAGTTCATCAGCAAAAGCAGTCAGCGCAGGAACTCATGCAGGGTAGGAACCATGCAGAGGCCATGGAGGGGTGCTACTTACTGGCTTGCTCCTCATGGCCTGCTCAGCCAGCTTTCTTATAGAACGTAGGACCACTAGCCCAGGGATGGCACCATGCATAATGGGCTGGGCCCTCTGCCATCAATCACTAGTTAAGAAAATGCCCCACAGGCTTGCCCACAGCCCCGTCTTATAGAGGCTTCTTCTCAGTTGGGGTTCCCTCCTCTCAAATGACTTTAGCTTGTGTCTAGTTGACATAAAAGCAGTCAGCACAGAGGCCAATGAGGCTTGATTCCAAGTAGGAAGAATAGTGCTGATTATTTCCATAGCTGGAAATCATGGCAGGCTTCTTGGGGGTCTTTGGAGCAGCCTGAAAATGAGGAGCATCCCCAGGAGGAAGGGAGGGGGCGCCTTTCTGAGGGTCAGACCCTGCTTGTGCCTCTCAGAAAGAATTGTCACTTTTGTCCTGACACTGATACTGGGGGCAGCGAGGAAATTGGGAAGAGGAAAGTTAGAGGCAGAGAGTTCAGAGGACATTATAAGCCACCTCCATCTACGCCACAAATGGATCCTTTTAATGACCATTCACTCAGTCTTTGGCTACCCCCAAGAACCGAGTGTTAGCGGGCAAGCTCATTTCTCTATAAATGAGCACGCTAGGCAAGGTCAAAGTTATACTGAGATGTTGTAGGCAGGCTGGGCAAGACTTGGAGGTCAGGGTCTGACTTCCACCTGCTGTAGTTTCTGGATGATGCCAGGGTAAGAGATTAGGCTTTGGAGCTGGAGATGGCTGGAGAGAGAGCTCAGATGGTATAATAAAGTACTTGCCATTCAAGCATGAGGACCTGAATTTAATCCTCTGAACCCATGAAAAAGCCAAGAATGGTGGCCCGAGCTTGTAATCTCACCACTGGGGAGATAGAGACAGGGAGATCCTTGGGGCTTGTGGGCCAGCCTAGCCAAATGGGAGAGCCTCGTGTCTCTGAGAGAGACCCTGCCTCAAAGAACAAGGTAGACAGTAACCAAGGAACAGACCTCCACATGTATGCACACACATGTGCACCCACATACATGGGACAAGAATATACATCCTCATATTCATGTGGACACACACACACATGCACAAGTCTTGGGTCGGCTTCTTACTGGCAACTCATCCCCCACAGTGTGGTTTCCTTATCTGTAGCAGTTTCTGGAGCTTTCTGCCAACATACACCCCATTTTGGAAGGTTGCCCTGAGGATGAAGTGAAATGATTTGGCTAAAGATGAAGCCCAGTGGCCACAGCAAACACTCCTCAGTTGCGTCTCTTCCCCACCATGCTGATCCGGGAACAAAAGCAGAGAGTTTTTGGAGAAGGGAAGGAGGAAAGAGCCGTCAGAAACACCCCTCACAAATCCAACAGGTACATGGCACCCATGACCCAACGAAGCTCTGGGCTCAGTCTTCAAGCCTCAATATCTCCATCTGCAAAATGGGGTAATAGTGTCTTCTGCAGTGGAGACAAGCCCTCGTGCTCACCACACCTTTCCCCCTCTCTTCCCAATGAACCACATTTCTGGATTCCTTCTAAGATTGAAGGCCCAGTAATAAGCACCGTTTTTCAACAGTGTTTCCCCCTCCTCTTCCCTGTGATGTCCCCATAGGCTCAGGCATTTGAACACTTGGTCCCCACTTGATGGCATTGTTTGGGAAAGTCTAGGAGACGTCACCTTGCTGGAGGAAGTGATCTCTCAGCCTACAGCTCCTGCTGCCTGCCGCTGTGCCCGCTGCTTGCTGCCCTGCTTCCCTGCCACGAGGGACTCTTACCCACCTGGAACCGTAAGCCAAAAGAAGCTCTTCCTTCTCTAAGTTGTTTTGAGTCATGGTGTTTTATCACAGCAACAGAAAAGCAACCAGGACCTATTTTTATTTATCCCTTTACAGTTTCCACTGTAATTGAAAACATCTTGTTATATTTCATTCTCATATAAGTTCTTATTAACAAGATAACCAATGACTTAGTGGAGATTGTTGACTCATGGTGGAAGAGGCAGACATAACCCTGGGCCCTTGTCTGTACATGTCAATACCCCTGGGTTACACGTCATGCTACCAGAACGCTCGTGCTGCATAGCTATGTTTTCCTGGAGACAATCCTGTCTTCCCAGAGGAGCCTATGCTCCTCCAGGGAGGTGGCCAGTGCTGACCCTAGGCTGGGCTACTGGCTGTGCTGGATCCGAGCAGTGGGCTGTCCCAGAGTGCCAACACAGCCAGTGTCGAGCTGTGCAATGGCCCTGGGGTGCCAAGAAGAATCAAGTCCTGTCTGTCTGTCTGTCTGTCTGTCTTTCTCTCTATCTGCTTGTGGACCAGGTTATAGCTCTCAGCTACTTCTCCAGCATCACACTTGTCTGCCACCATGCTCTCTGCCATGATGATCATGGACTAAACCTCTGAAACTGTATGCAAGCCCCCAAACTAAATGTTTTCTTTTATAAGAGTTGCCATGATCATGGCATCTCTCTGCAGCAATAGAACAGTGACTAAGAGCAGGAAACATCCTTGAATATGGGCTCCAGGCCTCAGTGGCTGCTGTTATAGAATATTATTTCAAGATGTGTTACATTCACTTATGCTGTGGAACATTTGTTTGATGATGCAAAGATGTATTGCATTCTTTTATGTTGCATTAGTTTAACTCTATAAAGCTGTGTTGCTTGCCTGTCTAAAACACCTGATTGGTCTAATAAAGAGCTGAATGGCCAATAGCAAGGCAGGAGAAATAGGTGGGGCTGGCAGGCAGAGAGAATAAAGAAGACAGAAAAGAAGAGGGAGGAGCAAGGAGAAGAGGATGCTGGGGGCCAGCCACAGAATAAGAAAGAAAGAAAAGATATACAGAAACAGAGAAAGGTAAAAGCCCAAAGGCAAAAGGTAGATGGGATCATTTAAGTTAAGAAAAGCTGGCTAGAAATAAGCCAAGCTAAGGCCGGGCATTCATAAGAAAGAATAAGTCTCCATGTGATTATTTGGGAGCTGGGTGGTGGGCCCCCCAAAGAGAAAAGAGTAAAAACAACAACTACAGGCTGCCTCTACCTGCCAGGAGCTCACTGCTCTGTGACTGGCTTCCACCCCCGGCCTGGAGACAGAGCTGCACCCCAGCCAGCCTGACTCTAAGTGCTGCTGCTCACACAGCAGGAGGGACAGGTGGGTCACGAAGTACCTCCTCGTGGGAAGAGATGTAGACCTCAAGGGTGGGATGGGCTCCGAGTCATCTCGGCAGCACGTCTGTGGCCCTCACCCCCAGTTCAGCACTTCACTTCTATTTTCCAATAACCGGCCCCTTCCTCCTTCCTTCCTCAGTTCTCTGAGTCAGAATGTGTTTGGTATCAGTGACGCATCATCAGCTTCTGTCTGGCAGGTGACAGCCGTGATAGAGTTCTTCATTCAGGATCTGACCGTGGCTGTTTATGTCAGTCACATCAACTGTGAGGTGTCAGTAACGTGTGTTGGAGTAGCTTAGTTACCGTCAAAAGTGTTTGGCTTTTGTAGCATGAATCTTAAAAGTTCTTATTAATGAAAACAAACCCGGAGCCAAGTATTGGGGTTAACACTGGAAGATCAGAGAGGCAGAACAAGCTACAGCTAACCTCACCTTGCTAGTTCCTCAGCCGGTCCTGTTTCCTCGGACTGGAAACCTCTGAGTTCTCATTCCAATGGCTCTCAGCTGAACTGTGCTGCTCAGAACCTAAAAGCTTAACCAGCCAAATGCTTAACCAGCCAAATGCTTCTAGTTTCTGGTCCTCACACCTTATATACCTTTCTGCTTTCTACCACCACTCCCTGGGATTAAAGGCGTGTGTCACCATGCCTGGCCATTTCCAATGTGGCCTTGAACTCACAGAGATCCAGAGGGATTTCTACCTCTGGAGTGCTAGGATTAAAGGTGTGAGTGCCACCATTTTCTAGCCTTGTATCTAGTGGCTGTTCTGTCTCTGACCCCAGATAAGTTTATTAGGGTGCACAATATTTTGGGGAACACAATGCCACCACAGGCTTTTGTTTTATAAGTCAGGATCTGATGTAGTCCAGGCTAGCCTCAAACTCACTGTGTACCCAAGGATGACCTTGGAATCCCGATCCTCCTCCCTCTGTCTCCCTGAGTGTTGAGATTACAAGTACACACCACCCGCAGCTGACTGGTGCCGGGGATGGAACGCAGGGCTTCGTGCATACGGGGCAAGCACTCTGCCAGCTCAGCCACATCCTCCCTCAGAGAGCCCTGACCTCCCCAAAGGATCTTCTCAGGCAAAAACAACTGTGATCCGGCCCTGGAATGAAGGGATGGCGGCACACAGCAGCATGGCAAGAGGGCAGCAGATGAGCTGTAATGATGGAAGGAGCAGTGACCACATTTCCTCTTTCCTTCTTACTGTAACAAACAAATTCTTCACAGATCCAAGAAAAATGATGCCATGTGCCGTCAGACTGGCTGGCGCTCAGTTTCCCAGTTGTGTGATTGAATCTTTGTCTATCTCATGCTAAGCAAAGCCGGTGAAGTGGAAGAAACCACCACATCTCCCAGAATAGATTAAAGTATTCTGACCAACGTGTGTGTCACAGGGCTGGTTGGCGTGTGGGTCTGTAGGGTGATCACTGGCTTTCAGTAGAGCATGCTGTTAATATTGTCCACATTTTTTATCATGATGATTTAAAAGAGGCTGCTTCTTTTGAACTTTGGTGCCTCTGGCTTTGCTCAAGTGACCAGTCCCTCTAACTAGTGACAACTCATAGCTAGAAAGGACCTGAAGTCATCTCTAGCAGATTTCATGGTTTTTAGATACCATATGCACCAGAGAGGAGGTGCTGGGGTGGCACAGTGTTCACCTGATAAAAACTCTCACAGAAGGATCCAGATATTCCTGCCTCTGCTTATTTTGAAGCATGGTCTTGCTATGTAGCCCAAGCTGGCCTTGAACTCCTACATGTTGGGTTTAGAGACAGGTATGCACCACCATGCCTGACCTGCTGGACCCCTTAGGAGACTCCACAAAAACTGTGGTGATATTTTGTGTATGCTCTAATAAATAAAGCTTGTCTGAAGATCAGAGGGCAAAGCCAGTCACTAGTTAGCCATAGAGGCCAGGCAGTGGTGGGACACACCTTTAATCCTAGCACCAGGGAGGCAGAGGTGGATGGATCTCTGTGAGTTCAAGGCCACTTTGAGCTACATGAGATCAATTCAGTCTAAGAGAGAAACAGAGCCAGGTGGTGATGGCTCACACCTTTAATCCAAGCACTAGGAAAGTTGAGACAGGAAGTGATATGGCTGGGCAGAGAAAGGAATATAAGGCAGGAGGAGACAGGATCTCTGAGGCATTCAGTCTGAGAATTCATGGAGACAGTTATCTCCCCCTTTTGGGCAAGAAGTTGGTGAGGTGAGAAGTAGCTGTGGCTTGTCTCTTTGTCTTTCTGATCCTTCAGCATTTACCCCAATATCTTTCTCGAGGTTTTTATTATAAGACCATTTAGGATTCGTGCTATAAACAACACAAGAAAACATGATCAGCAATGTTCTATGACCCTGTTCTGCTTATTCCATGTAAATATTGGCAAATTGTTTTTTTATCTATTTATTTAGAGACAGGGTCTTACTGTGTATTCCTGAATGGCCTGGAACTCCCTATGTAGACCAGGCTAGCCTCAGAATCACAGAGATCCACTTGTCTCTTCCTCTTGAGTGCTGGGATTAAGAGACATGCCACCACATCCAGCATAAAGTATTTCTAAATAGCACATCAGGATTCCAAGAATGGCCCAGTATCATGTTTTGATGTTTTTCATCAAATCTAAAGAGAAGAGAGAAAAATCACATATCTCAATAGGTGCAAAAAACCCCTGTATTTAGAAAGTTTGACATCTCTTTACAGTAATGGATGGTTTGAGCACTGTGTCCTCTAAGGCTTGATCCCCAGTGTGGTAGTATGGAGAGGTGATGGGACCTTTAAGAGGTGGACCTAATGGGAGCGAGTTAAGGGATTAGGCACTAAGGTAGTTCTCATGGGCCTCTGAGTCAGTTCTCTAGAGAGGAAGTTGTTATAAAAGGGCAAACCTGATGCTTCGTTTCCTGTCTTACCACACAATCTTTCCCTCGTGCATATACTTTCTTCATGTTGCCATCACCATGATGTGGCCCCTTGAAGAGTTAGGGCCTTGCTATTTGAACTTTTAGTGCCTAAAGCTGTGAGCTAAATACATCTCTTTCCTTTATAGCTACTGGCCTCTGGAATTTTGTTACAGCAGTGGAGAACTGACTGTCACAACCCTTCAACTTAGTCCTAGAGGACATGACCAAAGTAATAAAATAAGAAAAAAAGAAATGAAGATTCTAAGTAGCAAAGGAAAGGGTGAAAATATAAATTGTGGAAAATATGATAAATACAAACAAATAGAACTAAAATAAATAATTTAAGGGATACAAGGCCTTTCAAGAAAATTCATTAGCATGTATCTAGAATAAATAATATCACAAGAAATGGAGCTGGAAATAAACATCACTTCACATGAGCAACATGTTTACAAATCACCCAAGAGAGTGTTAAATTAATAAGGTATTTGTGGATCGAGTTGTGAAACTTTACAATGGTGATAAACACCAGCTGGATACAAACATAACTTTAGAAAGCTCACAAAAGATAACTAAGCGTGGCAAGACAGTCTAAGAATATCTGGCCGGGAGCAGAGGATGGAGTTATACACAAGACTCCACATGCATAAGCCTTAAAAGAGAAAAGTGATGGTTTGTCAGTGTCAAAATGAACAGGCTTTGGCCAATAATAACACAATGTGCAGCGTTAAATGGTATCCTTGAAAGAAAATGGTTTCTATGACTAAAGCCCACTAGATACTGAGACAAACGGCAGTCTCCTGACTCAGCGAGTTGAGACACACAACTGTTAACCCATCGGCAAAGACGATAAATACATGGGTCGCAGGGGGAAAGTGCCAAGTGGTTAAGAAGATCCTCTAGGAGAGGCAAACTCCAGCAAAGAGCATATGCCTCCTTGCCAGCAACACTAGGTAGTTAGGTAGCAAACGTTGTTGAAGTGGGGAGCCATTGCATGGCTGGAGGGGATGGAAGAGGGGGGCCTTTATTCTGAAGACTGGCCTGGTACTGACTAGTGAATACATTTTTGTTTTTATTCTAGATTTTCAAATTAACATTTATTTATATGTGTGGAAGAGAGGGTGTGTGTGTGTGTGTGTATGTGTGTGTGTGTGTGTGTGTGTGTGTGTGTAGGTCAGAGGACAACTTGCAGGAGTTGGCTTCCTCCTTCCATCACGTGGGTCCTGGGAGTCAAGCTCAGATGGTTAGGGTTGATGGCAAAGCACCTTTACCTACTGAGCTGGTCCTTGGAGGTGAGTTTTGTGAGGTTCTCCTGAGTCACAGATCCACCCGTGGGTACCCAAACCAGAGAAACTCTCTCATGGATCCATGAAGAAGCTGGATGAGGGTGTTCATCCCAGAAGTGCGGGTGGTGACAGGCTATAGACAGAAAGTTCAGCTGTCAAATTCAAGGGTGGTTGATGTGCAGGTGGAATCCAGTGTATCACACAGATTCAATAGCTGTAGATTAAAAAAAAGTTTTGAGAAAAAAAATGATAATTAAGCATGAGAGCTAAAGTGCAATAGTATTTATTAACTTAAAGTCATATACCTAGGGCCCTGGGGGAATGGTTCACAGGCTTGCTGTACAAGTGTAAGGACCAGAGTTCGGATCCCCAGAAACTCATGTAAATGCTGGGTAGGCGTGGCAGCCCATCTGTAATTCCAGCTCCAGAAAACAGAGAAAAATGATTCCCAGAGCAAGGTGGCAGCAAGGCTAGCCATATCAGTGAGCTCTGAGCTTGATTGAGAGACCCTGCCTATAATGAGTAAGGTATAAGAGTGGTTGAGGATGATTTTCCAACATCAGTACACACAGGTCCAGAGACATAAACTATTATTATATCAATGGCTATATAGTCATCAGAGGAGGGCCTAATGTGGACGTAAGGGCATCTAAAGTCTTTGGAGGACAAAAGCAAGCTTTGAGACACACTAGATAGGGCTGTATCAGTTTGCAATTGATCTCATAAACTTCTACAAGCTTAGTGGCTTCAAACAACAGAATTGTATTATTTTCTGGTGCTGGAGGACAGAACCAAGATCAGCCCCGCTGGGGTTTAGCTAAGGTTTTGACTGTGCTCTCTGGAGCCCCAGGGAGCACCTGCGTTCTCACCTGAGTCTTTCCTGCATTCCTCGGCATTCCTCCACCACTGAAGTCAGCAATGCCACAATATCACCCCCACATCCTTTGCAGTTATTTTAATGAATTAATTAGTTTTTTTGTGCATGTGTACATGTGTGTGTGCCTATGTGTGCATGGGTGCAAGTATATAAGGAGCTGCAGGTGTTTGGAGGTAGGAAAACATTGGTCATCATTTCTCAGGCACAGCCTGCCTCTTTTTATTGTTGTTTGAAACAAGGTCTGTCACTGGCCTGGCACTTGCAGATAGGCTGGACTGGCCAGCCAAAGAGCCTGGGGATCTACTTGTCTTTGCTTCTTAATGCTGTGCAAGCACATGTCACCTTGCCCAGGGTTTTTGTTTGTTCTGTTTTTCACGTGGACTCTGGGGATCGAACTCATGTCCTTGTGCTTGTGTGATGGCGCCATCCCCTCCGCCTCTCTTGAACAGACTTTGGCTATGGCATTGGGACGATAATCTAGCCTAATCCCAACCACACAGGCAGAGGCCACTTTTCCAAGATAGGTAACATTCTGAAGAGAGGACTCGAAAGACGGACACACGGACATTTACAGGGACAGTTCTTCTGCCTGCCAGGGGGATCTTGCACAGACTGCAAATGACAGAGTTTCTATAATCATCATCATCATCATCATAATAATAATAATAATAAAACATTTTTCTTAACTCTGGAGAGAGAGAAATCCAGGTTCCTCAGAAAACTGTGAAGTCCAGGGAGAATGACGTCATGGGGTGGCATGCCTACTGGAGGACGCAGAGTGGCTTTCTAGGGAAATGAGGTGGGAGCCACCTCTGAAGGTCACGCAGAAGCTCAGCAGGGCCAGGGGGAGCAAGGTCAGAGCTGCTGGGACAGAGCCTAGCTTAAGGCCTCTGCCCCTGCCCACTCCACCTCCCACCCTTGCCTTCTTATGGTGTGCCCATTGCGGAACTACAGTCTCTTCCAGGTTGAGCTGCTCTATCTGCCTCTCTTCTTGGCTATCTTCAGGGAGCAGCTCCTCTCTGCAGCCCAGCTTCAAGCATCTCTATCTGTCTCTGTCTGTCTGTCTCTCTCGCTCTCTCCCTCCCTCCTTCCTTCCCTCCTGTGCTTCCAACCTCTCCCTTCTAGTCTCCTCTCTGTACCGTGGCAAATTCACTCATCCCAACTCAAAGCCAAAAAAAATGATGACCTCCCTCCATTTTTCCTTCTTCCTTCTTCTGAATTCTTTTTTTTCCTCTCAAGCCTAAAGAGCTGAACACATATGCACACGTGCTTGCACACACACACACACACACACACACACACACACACACACACACACACCTGCTTCCTTCATTCTCTCCACTGTAATGTGATTCTTGGCTCACCTCTCATAAAGAAATGGGTTTTGCCAAGCTTGCCAGGGACCTGCCTGCCGATGCATTCTGGGGGCTCACTATCCCTTTTCTCACCTACTTGGCCTGGAACCAATGCTGGACGCCTCTGGCCCACCCCCTTCTTGCTGAACACCATGCTTGGCTTCCTTTCAACCCCTCCATGGCTTCCTGTCCTCCTTGCTCATGGTCTTTCAGTCTCTTTGTGGCTTCTTTCCCTCTCTCTATTCCTGACATCGTTTTCCCCGGGTTCTGCTCGTGACGGCGTCTCGTTGCCCTCTGTGCCTAAGCCCCTGGGGGCACTGCTTGCCTCCTTTACACCCTTCCCTTGGGCCTGCTGGGGCCCCGGGATCCTCCTCCTTCCATTTCCCCAGCTCTGGGATTATAAACCCAAAGCAGTGTGCCTTTCTTGTTTGTTTATTCTAGAAATGGTCTTACTATGTTGTCTTGGAACTCACTCTGTAGACCAAGCTAGCCTCAAACTCATAGAGATCTGCTTGCCTCTGCCTCCTGAGTCCTGGGATTAAAGGTGCATATACCTGGACTGTGTCTGGACCAGATTTGTTCTCTTAAAAGTGTGGGTTCTGGGGATCAAACATATCCTCCATGCTTGCAAAATAAGTGTTTTACTGGCTGAGCCATAACACACACACATACACACACACACACACACACACACACACACACTGCTAATTTAGCTTTTTGATATGTCTGGAAATCAAGTCTGCTCACGATGACTATAGTTTTGTTTTGTCTGAGACAGAGTCCCCTAACCAGTCTAGCCTGCAACTTGCTATGTAGCCCAAGCTGGTCTTGAACTTATGATCTTCCTGTCTCTGCCTCCAGAGTCCTCACAGCAGGTTTACAAGTATATATCATCTTGCCTAGGTTTGTTTGTTAGTTTCAAGCTGAAGATTGGACCCAGGGCTGGGTGAAGGCTAGAGAAACACCTACCACTGAGCTGCACCCTTAGCCCCCACCCATCCCTGCCATAACTTTCCAAATGGGTTTGCATGAGAAGTTTGGTTCCCTGAGGCTTCAGTGGTCAGTGCTGATAGATGGCTAAGAGGCAGTCACTCTTCTTGACCTGACTTCCAAAATCCTATTTCCTTTTATTCAATGAACCTTGGATTAGTCAGGGTCCTCCAGCAAAATAGAACAGATTATACAAATACATATACAAAGGAAGATGGATTCATATTAATGGTGGTCATGACTGTGGGGGCTGAAGAGGCCCTATGATCTACTGTCTGCAAGCTGGAGAGAAAGAGATCTGTGATGCCATGTCCAGTTCAAGACAGAAGGCCTGGAAGCCAAGGGCACTGATGCATAAAGGCCTAGTGATACATATGGTGGAGGGCCAATGTCTCTACTCAAGTGGAGGGATCTGGGCTGGGGAGAAGAGAAGGAAGAGAAATGAATAGAATAGAATAGAATAGAATAGAATAGAATAGAATAGAATAGA
>CABHPH010155230.1:2500-24250 GCA_902168325.1 Peromyscus nudipes | reverse complement strand
GAATAGAATAGAATAGAATAGAATAGAATAGAATAGAATAGAATAGAATAGAATAGAATTTAATCTCTCTGCTGAATAGTTTTATGTCAACTTGAAACAAGCTAAAGAGAACCTCAAGAAAATGCCTCCATAAGATCAGGTTGTAGGCAAACCTGTAGGGCATTTTCTTAATTAGGGATTAATAGGGGAGGGCCCTGCCCATTGTGGGTGGTGCCATCTCTGGGCTGTTGGTCCTGGGTGCTTAAGAAAGCAGGCTGAGCAAGCCATTTGGAGCAAGCACTCCTCCATGGCCTTTGCATTAGCTCCTGCCTTCAGGTTCCTGCCCTGTTTGAGTTCCTGTCCTGACTTCCTCCAGTGATGAACAGTTACTGGAACACAGTCCAAGACAGGAATCATGTGAGATTTCTGAGTGCTTGTGAGAAAATTCTAGGAAATAGACAAGAGTCTTGTAACCTCAGTTCCTTCAAAAACACATACTTGTTCTTGCAATGTGCTTTTGTGCCTCTCTCGGGTGTAGCAGATAGGAGTGAGTTTACTTCGGATTATTCATTACATGCAACTGGTCATTGTTATTTGTTTATATGCCTCCATGAAAAACATGTTTTTGCCGTGTGTGGTTTGTCCACCACAGGCAAGAATTGTACACTTTACTCATGTAAATCTTCTTAACCAATTTAACAGAGTATAAATTGTCTGGTGCTCTGAAAAACGTTGGCTATTTCATGAGACTTTAGTCCGCCTCATTTATCTATCTGCTCCACTCTCCCAGGCTCCACCACCTCTAGAGCAATGACAAATAGTGATTGGCAGTGTAAGCCAATTAAACCCTCTCCTCCCCAAGTTGCTTTTGGTCATGGTGTTTCCTCACAGCAATAGAAACCCTGACTAAGACAGCCAGCCGCTTTCTACCCCTCCGCTCCTGGGACTAGAAGATGCTGCTCACTGTGGAGGTGTCTTGGCTTTCTCGTTGCTGTGATAAGAAGTTAAGCTCACAGTTTAAAGGCACAGTCCATCATGGGGGTCACAGTTCAAAGGCACAGTCTATCATGGGGGCAGGAGCTCCAGACAGCGGCCACATTGCATCCCCAGAAGAGAGATGCATGCTGGTGTTCAGCTCAACTTCTCCTTTTTATGAAGTCTGGCACCCCAGGCTCCGGAATGGTGCTTTTCACAGGAAAATCTTCTATCTCAGTTAACTTGATCTAGAAACTCACTCACAGATGGGCCCGAAGCCTTGTCTCCTAAATGATTCTAGATCCTGCCAGGTTGACAATCACTAAACAGCTTGGTAGGAGGAGCTCTGTGGGTGCATCACCATAGAGGCCAGCAGCTGTAGGGTTGCTGGCAGGACCTGGAGCCTTGGGTCCCCTACAACCCACTGGTTGGGATGTCTAGTTGTTTTGGATGGTGTTGCTTCAAAGAGGGTCTCTTGCAGGCTGCTCTTGAACTCGCTATGTAGCCCAGTATGACCTTGAACTTCTGCCCTTTCTGCTTCCACCTCCTAAGTATTGAGATTATAGGTGAGTTCCACCATGCCCAGTTTATGCAATGCTGGGGACTGAATCCAGGGCTTTGTGCATGCTAGACAAGCACTCTACCTATGGAGCTACATCCCACCAATGGAGCTACATCCCAGCCTGGGACGCTTAGTATAGAAGAACTGGGCTTCGTCCCATCTGATCATATCCCAAGCAAAGTCTCTGGGAGGGAGGAGGTCTCCTGGAGTCTAGCTCAGGGATTCTGGGACTACTTCAGAAGGCAAAGAATACAGGGTACAGGAGCTGGGAGCCAGGCTGTGGAGCCTGCAAATGTCATTACCCTAAAGAGAAATGTCTGGCCATCCCGAACTTTCAAATCTTTTGATGAAAACCAACCTGCTCCCACTTCAGGAATTTTCTGGCTGGCTCAGCATCAGCCGATTGCCCTGCTCCCCTGGGGATGAAGTTTCCAGCAGAAGCAGGCCAGGTGTGGGGTAGCTGGAGATGAGTGGGAGGGGGTGGGAGGGGTGTGCAAGGAGGTGGTGTGGGACTGCAACAGAGCCCAGAGCTTCACACAGACCTTAGCATCTATGTAGACAAAATAAACAGAAGTCCCTGCTGGGAGAGGGCAGAAGCAAAATGCGTTTGGGAAAAACAGGTGGCAAAGGGGTGCAGTTCAAAGAGCCGTGGCCAGTCAGGTTACTAGGGGCCAAGCATCCTTGGTGAACACCCAGTTAGACTGAGGTAGGGTCATCTCCATCTACAGTTCAGCTTTTCTGGGCTATGACTTCTTTTGCACACACCATCACTGAAATCTCAACACTGAAGTATACGTAACCATGGTTACCAGTTTCACACAGGCAGAACATCAGGCACTGAGCATCAAGCGGCACTAACAAATCTGTGCAGTCAGGGAAGGTGAACCCCTGATTCAAATCCCAGTAGGCAAACCCCTGTCTTCACAGCCACACTGAGACAGGGGGAAAGGCACAGAGAGAGGACCCAAGCAGTCCATGGGTGGCTCCATACTTTGCAACTTACTGTGTGACTCTAAACAGGTTACCTAACATCTCTGTGTCTTAGTTTCCTTAGTGCCTGCCTCATAGGGTTGTGAGGAGGCATCTCATCTCTCATTATGTTGGGATTCTCGGGCAGCCAAGGGCATGGTATGGGCTAGGACCTTCTGTCTAGTTCTCTGGGCCAAAGAGGCAGCTCCTGCTGTCTTAGTGAGGAGGGTGGGGGGCATATGGAAGCTTCCAGGCCTTCCCTGTTTTACCTGAAGGGAGTTGGGGGGCATTATATGAGTTAATAACAAACTCTAAGTCTCACTAGGCACATAAGTGCTCAGTAAATGCTAGCTTCCAGCTAGTCAATAGTCAATGTAGTCAATATATTGATATATCATGAATATAAAACTTCTAAGACAGTGAGTGTGCCTGGGTTTTGCTGGGGTGTGGGAAGGAGGAAGGAAGATACCCAGACAAGACAGACACAGTAAACACCAGAGCAAGGCAGCCTGCAACTCATTCTAACAAAGCTACTGATGTGTCATCAGAGACACACAGGGAAACCGCTCAGTTCTGCCTGGATTTTGGATGGGCCTCAAGGAAGAGGCAGCTTTTGGCTTGAACCTTGGGTGGATGAGGTGGGGACATTTTATGCAGAGGCAAGGAGGTAAGGGATGTGAGTACACTTGGCCAGAGAACAGATAGAGAGACCAGTGGAAGGAGGAAGAGACGATGGAAGAGAAAAGAGGAAGACCTGAAATGTGGGCAGAGACCTAGGTGCTCCTCCTCCTCCGAGTGACGGCCACCTGTAGGATGTAAATGTTTATAATGTGCCCCACCTAGGCATGCTCCCTCACCACAGCTCTTCGTACTCCAGGCTGCAAGGTCACAGGCTCTCCATGCTGCCTGGGTGGGCTGCGCTGTTTGGCACAACATTATTGGCCTCCTGCCTCGTGTAGCCCAGGAGGGAAGGCAGGCATGCCCTCAGCCCTGAAGCTTCCCTAGGTCCCTTCCCTGAACAAAGCCAGCATTTACAGAGCTGGTGCAGGCAGGTCCCCCCTGCAGATGCCTGGAGACAGAGGATCTCCCAGAGAGCAGCGCCCTTTCCGCCCTGTTGGAAGATCTTGTGGAATCTGGGGAGGGTCCAGGTGAGGGCATTTTGCCCTCTAAACCACAGTAGAATAAACTGGATAGAGCTGAAAGCCAGGGCTGTTGTACTTCAGGGATTGAGGAGCCTTCGGAGAGCAGCAAGTTCAAGTTGAAAGGAGCTATCCTCCAGGATGGGGACCTACAGGGACCTAGGGCATCACAGCGCCTGAGCTGGGTGGAGGAGGCCTCCAGCCCCACCCATGCCTGGGCAGTCTCTGCCTCCCAAACCCAGGTTCCCTGTCCATTCTGGAGCAGACAAGGCACCTGTGAGCTCCTAGGCCCTCTTGGGGCTGATGACAGGGCATGAGAGAGTTTAGGGGCCATCTTCCAAAACCAATTCAGGTCAACTGAGAAGGTTCTAGAAGCTTCCAGCTGCTCCTGCCCTCCTCACCAAGATGGTAGGGGCCCTTTGGCCTGAATCTAGACAGAAAGTAGGAAGTAGTCTTGAATGCATTGGCCCAGGAGACCAGTTCCTAAATATAACATCAGTAGCACAGACACTGAGAACAATTAATAAATGGGACCTCCTGAAACTGAGAAGCTTCTGTAAGGCAAAGGACACAGTAAATAAGACAAAACGACAGCCTACAGAATGCGAAAACATCTTCACCAACCCCACATCTGACAGAGGACTGATCTCCAAAGTATATAAAGAACTCAAGAAACTAGACATCAAAATAACAAACAATCCAATTAAAAATGGGCTGTAGAGCTAAACAGAGAATTCTCAAAGGAGGAATTTCAAATGGCTGAAAGACATTTAAGGAGTTGCTCAGCATCCTTAGTTATCAGGGAGATGCAAATCAACACGACTCTGAGATCCCATCTTACACCTGTCAGAATGGCTAAGATCAAAAGCACTGAAGACAACTTATGCTGGAGAGGATGTGGAGCAAGGGGAACACTCCTCCACTGTAGGTGGGAGTGCAAACTTGTGTAGCCACTTGGGCAATCAGTGTGACGATTTCTCAGAAAATTGGGAATCAATCTTCCTCAAGATCTAGCTATACCACCCTTGGGCATATACCCAAGGAATGCTCAATCATACCACAGGGACACATGCTCAGCTATGTTCATAGCAGCACTATTCGTAATAGCAAGAACCTGGAAACAACCTAGATGCCCTTCAGCTGAAGAATGGATTAAGAAAATGTGGTACATCTACACAATGGAGTACTACTCAGCAGAGAAAACAATGACATCATGAAATTTGCAGGCAAATGGATGGAACTAGAAAATATCATCCTGAGTGAGGTGACCCAGACTCAGAAGGACAAACATGGTATGTACCCACGCATAAGTGGATACTAGATGTAAAGCAAAGGATAATCAGACAACAACCCACAACTCCAGAGAAGCTAGCTAACAAGGAAGACCCAAAAAGGGACACATGGATCACCCTGAGAAGGGGAAATAGATGAGATCTCCATGAGTAAACTGGGGATGGAGAATAGGGGATAGGGGATGAGAACATAAGGGAATGGGATGGTCGAGCTGGAACAGGAATGGAATTGGAAAGCAATGAAAGAGATACCATGATGGAGGGAGATATCATGGGGATAGAGAGAAACCCGTTGCTAGGGAAGTTGCCAGGAATCCCCAAGGATGACGCCAGCCTGGACTACTAGAAATAGTGGAGAGGGTGCCTGAACTGAACTGGCTTGCTCCAGTGATCAGATCTGTGAATACCTTAACTGTCATCACAGAGATTTTTCTCCAATGACTGATGGAAGCAGATGCAGAGATCGACAGCCAAACACCAGGCAGAGCTCCAGGAGTTCAGTTGAGGAGAGAGAAGAGGGATTCTATGAGCAAGTGCATCAGGATCATTACGAGGAAACCTGCAGAGATGACCAAACCAAACTAGTGGGAACACTTGAAAGTTGGATCAAAGGCTGTGGAGCCTGCATGGCACTAGACTAGGTCCGCTGCATGGTGAGACAGTTGTGTAGCTTGATCTGCTTGGAAGGCGCCCTGGTGGTAGGAACAGATATCCATCCCTGGTGCATGAGCAGACTTTTTGGAGCCCACTACCTATGATGGGACACCTCGTGCAGCCTTGAGGCAGGGGGAAGGGCTTGGACTTGCCTTTACTGGATGTGCCTCCCCATGGGAGGCCTTGCCTTCTTGTGACAGGGAGTGGGGCATGGGTTGGGAGGGGGAAGCTGGGAGGATGGGAGGAGGGGAGAGGGGGATCTTTGATTGGTGTGTAAAATGAATGAAAACATTTTCTTAATTAAAAAAAAGAAAAAAGAAAAAAATAAATCTGTCCATCTGACCTGGACTGACCAGGTGTCATTCATTTACCCTTTAGAGTGAATTAACTTGCTCTGTTCCATTTTTGTCATGGCTGAAACCCAGACTCTGTCGAGAGGCTAAGAGGACAGGAGAGGAAGGCCTGGGGCTGCCTCCGGAGCAGACGGGCAAGCTAGCCCAGGGCTCTGCCACGCTGAGTGTGTGGGTTCCTGCACCAGGGCTGGTTACTGGAACTTTTGGGTTTCAAGTCTGTACTGGACTTGGAAAACATAAGTTCAGTTCCCAACTCTGCCCTCCCTGGCTGTGTGAATGTACCCAAGAGCCTTAAGCCCTCTGACCCTCAGTTTCCCAGCCTGTAAATGGAAACAGCCATTGTTGCCCATCCTCTACTGGTATTCTGTAGGTCAGACGGCCGGATGTTCAGATCTTCAAAGCTCTCCTAGAGATTCCTCTAGAGCTAGAGCAGTGGTTCTCAACCTTCCTGATGCTGCAACTCTTTAATACAGTTCCTCATGGTGTGCTGACCCCCAACCATAAAATTATTTTCATTGCTACTTCACAACTGTAATTTTGCTACTGTTAAAAATCAGAATGTAAGTATCAGTGTTTCCCAATGGTCTGAGGTGACCTCCTTAAGGAGTTGAGATCCACAGGTTGAGAACCACTGGGCTGGAGAATCTGATACCTCCTGTGGGGGAAGAAATGAAGGATGAGCATGTGTGTTGACACCACAGATTGTGGGGGAAGGTGTTGGATCTCGCTGAGGATTTTACCCCAGCTGCAGGACAAACAGCTGTCTGCCTGGAAAACATGGACAAAAAGCCAGAGCACTGGAGGGGCAGCTTGTTAAAGTCGACTTGGTGAGGCCAGGCGGTCATTAATGAAGTGTGAGCCCGAAAGCGTGAAAAGATGGAAGACCTGGGTGAGTTCTGCCAGAGCCTGCTGCCTTTATGCCTGCTTCCCGTAAAACCTTAGCTCTGCTCTCAGTCCCTCAAATTCCTAGACAGAAGAATCAGTCTGGGCTGCCCGTGGAATTTGCAGAAAAGAAGGTTTGTAAAAACCGCACTTGGGAACAATAGTTACCAGGGAGTGTCTGAGTCTCAGAGGAAAAACCAACACCCAGTTCTCTCTCCCTTGGGGATTTCCCAAGCATCCTTTCTCTCGGTGCTTAGGGGGCAGTCACCACCCAACACGACCAACCCAAAGCTCGCTAGTCTACCCTGGGCTTTTGGTCGTGAAAATAAACCACTTTCAGATCCAGCACCTGGGCTAGAGTAGATTCCCAAGACTCTTCCCCAAAGCATGAAAGCCCAGAGTACTGAGGGCTCGCTCTCCCAAGGCCCTGCCTTGCCACTGCCTCCCTGTAGGGGCAGATGCCAGGACCTGTCATTCTGGGGACACAGCTTGACTCATCTCTTACCTGCCTCTAAGTCCTTCATTAGACCTCTAATCGTAGCAATCTATGCACAGAGTTCTCAAAAATCAAACCATACCATAAAGTGTACAAAAGGAACACATGTCTCTGGGTTCACCATGCTCCACAGCCCACACACGTGTCTCCCATTAGACCTGCATATCCCTACCTAACAAGGCTACAGTTCTGACCCTTTCTT
This sequence comes from Peromyscus nudipes, assembly GCA_902168325.1. NCBI lineage: Eukaryota > Metazoa > Chordata > Mammalia > Rodentia > Cricetidae > Peromyscus > Peromyscus nudipes. The sequence goes on along the minus strand of CABHPH010155230.1, from coordinate 16,747 downwards.
TTTCTTCTCTTTGCATTTATTTTCTAGCTGACAAGTAAAAATGGCACACATGCACACACACATATGTATATATGTGTGTATACACATGGCTGGGGGTGTAGTTCAATTGGAAGAGCACTTGCCCAGTACACATGAAGCTCTAGGTTCCATTCCCAGCGCTGAGCAAAACTAGGTGTTTTAGCACAAGTCTTTCAGTCCCAGCACTTGGAAGATTGAAGCAGGAGGATCAGAATTTTCAAGGTGATCCCCAGCTACTTAGCAAGTCCAAGGCCAAACTAGACAACTTGAAATCCTGCCTGTGTGGGTGCGCGAAAGTGCCTGTGCACTTAAAAATTCACCATGCCTGGATGACGGCACTTAACATAATGTCCTTCAGGTTTATCCATCTGATTGTCAGTGACAGAATTTCCCTCTTTTTAAGGCCATATAGTGTTCCATTATACACACACACACACACACACACACACACACACACACACACACACAACTTCACTGTGTTTAATTAGTTTTGCTTATAGGATGACAGCTGAGGGAGGGGCTCTCTATAGATGTACGGACACCACACCATTGGCTACACCACTGAAGAAAATGTCTCCTTTTCACCCAGCAACCATTACTTCCTGGAGATCCTCAGGGAAGAGCAGGGCCTAGTGACCCTCTCTCCTCTCTGTGATGGAATGTTGACACACCTAATTTTGTGTGTGTCTTGAACAGGCCATCACAATTGCTGTGAGTCAAGAGAGCAACAGTCGTGTGATTTGAGAAGACGGTATTTCCCAGCGCTTCCCCTAACTCCCCAGTTCTCTTTCCACCTCCTCCTCTTCTGTGTTATTCCCTCAGCCATGGAGAGGGGTAGATTGATGTCCCATTTCAGGCTGAGCATTCAAAAATCACTTATTCTCTGCAGATTTTTTTTTTGGTTCTTTTAGATTAAAAAATTATTTTAGCTTTTGAAAAGATGTATTTAAGCCGGGTGGTGGTGGCGCATGCCTTTAATCCCAGCACTCGGGAGGCAGAGGCAGGCGGATCTCTGTGAGTTCCAAGCCTGGGCTACCAAGTGAGCTCCAGGAAAGGTGCAAAGCTACACAGAGAAACCCTGTCTTGAAAAACCAAAAAAAAAAAAAAAGAAAAGATGTATTTGTTTTTATGTGTATGAGTGTTTGTCTGGCTGCATGTATGTATGTATGTATGTATGTATGTATGCCACATGTATGCCTGGTGCTCTCAGAGGCCAAAAGAAGGCATTGGACCCCCTGAAACTGAAGTTACAGATAGTTGTGAGCCATTGTGTGGGTGCTGAGGACCAAAACTGGGTCCTCTGCAAGAGCAACGAGTGCTCTTACCTTCCGAGCCATCTCTCCAGCTCCAAGATTTAATTCATTTTTCATTATGTGTATGAAGACGTGTCTGTGTGAGGGCGTGTGCACATGAGCACAGTTGCCCAAAGAGGCCACAAGAGGGCACCAGATCTCTTGTAGCCTGAGTTATATGACGTTAAGGCCATTGTAGACTGTCTAGTGAGTGCTCAGAAACAAGCTGGGATCCTCTGTAAGAGCAGCACACCCTCTTAACTGCTAAGCCATCTCTCCAGCCCTGTTCTTGCCAAGTTTGACCTGTTATGAGTATCTACAGTAAGCACCACTCACTGCAAAAAGAAACTTCTTTGTCCAAAGCTGAACTACCTTTATCCATTCATCCACTGATGGAATTAGGTTGGTCCCTTATCTCAGCCAGTGTGAACACTGCTGTCATGAACTTGCAAGTACAAGCATGGGTGTCCCTTTAATATAGATTCTGAGTTTTTCAATTTTACTCATTAGCCATTAGCTGTCTAGATGACAACTTAGCTCATTTGCTCATCTTCTCCAATCATAGTACAAGTGCACATGTGTGCATGCTTGCACACACAGACACACACATCCACACAGACACACACACACACACACACACACGTCATGGGAGGAGCTAGGCCTGGAGATGGAGGATGAGGGGACCATGAGCACCCACAGGGATTATCACAGTTTATGCCATTCTAGTGACTTTTCATATTCTGACAAGGTACACATAATTTGTCCTTAGCTGAGTGTGGGATGTCACCGTGTCTTGAGAACTGTCCCTCAGTTAGGGACTGAAAAGGGTGATTCAGAGTAAGATCAGGGATCATAGCCAGGAGTGGAGTGTACAAAAAATGAGCTGTCATTTTCTGAAAGGCGCCTTGTGTGACACTGTTTTCCACAGAGTCTGGGTAGCACCCATGATGACGATTTAATGAATGGATGGATGGATCTCCTAGGAGACTGGATGTTCTCCTAGGAGAACTTCCTCCAAGCAGTGGACCTCAGAGAGCACCCCCATGTTTCACAAATCCACAGACTCCTGGCCCCTTGCTTGAGGGCTGGGGAACCCCACACTCTTTGACCATCTTGACTCCCCTTCACAGGCACCATGTCTGTCTGAAGCTGGGGTCCTCTAAGATACCTGAAAGGAGGGCGTTTCCAAGGTCATCCCTTTCATCCCTGCACCCACACCTTCGAGGTGGCCAGAGCCCACCCTTGTCAGAGTGGAAGAGATGATCTGGGCAGGAAAAATGACAGCTAAACACTGCCATCCTCCTGGTGCCTCCACGGGGCAGAAGGGACCACAGACTCCCACTTTGCTCTGCGTCTGCCTGTGACCGGATGCCCAGCTTTTGCTGTTGATGGCAGCAGTTGCTAAGTACTTCCTGGACTCAGAAAGGGCTATCCTGGGTCTGTTGCCTTGTGACCCTCCTGCTCTTCTCTCATTAGTACCTCAGCAGCAGAGACCTGGGGATGACGCCAGGGTCAGGGTCAGTGTTCCTAACCTCCTGTCGAGGTCTCCTCCAGCCCTGAGCTCTCTGCCCCAGCTGTGGGGCCCACAGGATGCAGGCTGTGATGTCAGGCCTGGCAAAGGCTTTCCCAAGCATTCTTCCCATCCAACCAACATAACATATGATCCAGCCTCCAGGGGAGAGACCTGAAGAGGAGCCTTCAGAATGATCCAAAGGACCTGAGGAAGGAGGCCAGGTGATGAGATCCCTGCCCGAGTGATGGTGGGGCCACGTGAAGTGGGTGGATCACTGCTCCAGACAGACTAACCACAGACGAAATCCCAGCTCCCTGCAGTTTCCAGCTTTTCATGACCTCAGTTGGCTTGCAAACCTCCTCATGTCACTGGTATTTTTGTTGTTGTTCTTTTGTGTGTATGCATGTGTGTTCATGTGTGTAGGTAAATGTGTATATGCCCGTGGAGGTCAGAGGTCAACCTCTGGTGTAGTTCTTTGGGTGTTATTACTTTTTCTTTTTTTTTTTGAGGACAAAACCTCTTTGTTGGCCTGGAGCTTGATGCCTAGGCTGGGCTGGCTGGCCACTGAGCCCCGGGGACCCATCTATCTCAGCTCCCCAGCTCTGGAACTGCAGCACAAGCTGCCACATCTGGATTTGTGTGCGGTTTCTGAGTATTGAACTCGGGTCCTCAGGGCTCCTCTCTACTCATTGAGCTGTCCCCAGACACACGTCACTGTTTACCACGTGCACCCTGAGGCTCCAAATCTCTGCTATAGACAGTTGTGAGGGTAAAGGCAGAGCAGTGCCAGTCCATAAATGGGTTGTTTCTGGTCCGCAAGGAGACCACAGCAGTGTGGAGAATGAGGGTTCAACTCCCTTAGAGTCTTTGAAAAAGGTCAAAATCCGAGCATGCTCGGTGGACACATTGCACTAAATAGATGTCAACCAACATATTAATCTTCACTGAACTAGAAATGGATTTTTAAACCAACCAAACCAACAAAAGCCCCCGAGAAACCAGCCTTTTTGCCACCAATGGTGTGGGAAGCACCGCTGGGAAGAATTCAGCTAAATTGGATCAGTTCCCAGGGACGCTCAGAGACTGTGGGCCTGTGTGTGTCTCTCCCCAAGTTGCCCCCAGATGATCTGTGTTCACCTCACTTTTGCGAAGTTCCCTCCACACCTGGGGCTTGCAGCAAGATGGTCACTTCTGCTTAGTTAGTAGCTTCAGCTTTGTCCTTCAGCTCCAGCCGGCTGCAGGTTCTGTTTCACCCCTGCCAGCGTGTGTCTCCTTTCTAAACTCCCTGCCTCTGTCTCCTGCAGAGCCTGGCTCTTACCACTAGACGGCAGTAGTTCCTCACTTCCGTATCCCAACCTTGCCCACCAGCTCAATCCTCTCCCCTTCCCTCCATTCCTCCGATCCTTCTGACCTTCTCTCTCTCTCTCTCTCTCTAGTCCTGGCTGTCCTGGAACTCACTTTGTAGATCAGTCTGGCTTCAAACTCACAGAGATATTCATGCCTCTGCCTCCCGAGTGCTGGGATCAAAGGCGTGCGTCACCACACCCAGCTTATCCTTCCTACCTTTAATGAATTTTCTTTTTTTTTTTTTTTTTTTTAGAAATGTTAGAGTCATAGAAAAATTTCATCTAACAGTATAGAGTGCCACATACACCCTTCCCCTAGCTTCCATTGTGGCTGGTATGATTTGATGCATTTGTGCCAAGGAACAAACCAGCACTGCCCATCACTAGAAACCCCATTCCCACCAAGGTACCACCAGCTTTCCCCTAATGCGCCTTTTTTAATCCTGGCATCCCAACCTGGATGCCTCATCACACGAAGTCACTGAGCCCCCTTAGCCCTCTCTGGACATATTTAAAGTAGACCTCACCAAGGGCTTTCTCTCTGCAGGAATCTCAGTGGCTCCACACTGTGGAGCTCTGCGCCTGTCATGCCCTAACCTATGCTACCTCTTCTGTTTCCTGCCTGTTCCCCACGTGATGCAGGTGTCTTCTGGAACAATCCTAGCTTGAGGCTCTTGGTCCTTATCAGGGTTTGAAGTTCTTTATCTCCATCCATTCTGTTCTGGGAAGTAGTTCACTTGTCCCTTCCTCATCATGTATGTACCCCCCCCCGAGTCTCCAGCTTATTGCTCATGCCTTTACTTAGCATCCACTCTGTTCGGCTGCCCTGTCTTTCTCCCCACTAGACATCAGCTTTCACAAGATAGCTTTGTGGCTTTGCAGACATGAGGCATCCAGTTATGTCACATTAGGTGAGTGTTTTAGCTGCTCTGACTCAGTTTTCTCATCTGTACATTGGGCCAAATATACATATCCCCTAGCATATATAACCACCCTCTTCTTTAAATTACATTGGGGTGTGTGTGTGTGTGTATGTGTGTGTGTGTGTGTACACGCAGGCACACGCCAAGATATGCATTTGGAGGTCAGGGAACAATGTGCGGGAATCAGTTCTCTCCTTCTATCACTCTGGGGTTCTGGGGATCAAACTCAGGTTGGCAGGAATAGCTCCAAGCCCCTTTGCCAGCTGACCACCTCACCAGCCCTGTATCCAACCTTTAGACACTGTGACATGACATTGTCGCCTACACAAAGTTCACACTCGAGAACCCTGCAGTCAAGTTACAGACAAATAATAAAACAAGACCTTAAGAAGGCAGAAAGCTTTCATCATGTGTTTGAATAAGTTTGTACTTTGTGTTGGGCTGCATTCATAGCATCCCTGGGTCTGTAAAGCCGAGGGGTCATGGGCTGGACAGATCTCACCGAGTCAAAGTGAGCCCTGCATGCAGAGAGTGCCACCAGCACACACTCATACACGGCTGACTTGTTTGAACCCCGTCCCCTCTGTTCAGAGGTGGACACAAAGTTTTGTAGCTTTATAAGGAGAGGAGGACTCAGGGCCTTGTGGAAATAACTCAGTCAACATTTGTGGCACAAGTGTGAGGACATGAGCTCAGTTCCCAGAACCCAAGTAACAAAAAGCCAAGCATGCTGATGTGACACCCCCCCACCCCCCCCCCCCCCCCCCCCCCCCCCGCAATGTGGAAGCAGAGACAGGTGAATCCCCCCCCCCCAGGCTCATTGGCCTGCCAGCCTAGCCTAATTGGTGAGTGAGACCAATAAAAGACCTCATCTCAAAATAAGATGAATGGGCTCCTGGAAAACAACCTTGAAGACAGCTAGAGAGCCAGAGAGTCCTGCACACGTGTGCACAATAGAGGGTGGTGGTGGAACACAACTGATGCCATGGCGATAAATCATAAACCTTGCGATTCCAACCACTTGCGGGAGAGGTGTCTGGGAAAAGCCATTTTCCAGAGTCACCCCTGTCTGCCTCTGACGAGAATGCCAGCCACAATGTCCTCGAACACATACTAATATGGTGACAGTTGTCTCTAGAGCGAAGTCACCCAGACAAGGCAGAAGTCAGCCCCAGGGGCTGGCACATGGTCCTTTTCGGTGAGACATGGCAGGCAGGGTTTCCAGCCACACAGGCATGCACTCTAACGTTGGTCAACAGATGCTGGGGGAGGGCTCCTTAGGCAGCATCTCGGTGGGCAGAGGAGACCGTGGTCCAAAGAGCGAGAGGGCATTGGCCACCATCAGCTCAGGCTCAGGCACTCCTCAGCCTATTCATCTCCTAAGCATTAGGGAACGCCTTGTCGGAGTCAGACGCTACCATGTTGGAGAAAATGTGATGACTGATCCCACACATTTGTCACTTTAGGAAAACTGTGGCCCAGGCTCAGAATGTGGTGACATCTGCGGAATTCCTGTGAGCAAGCTGCCCTGAGTCAGGGGATTTGTTTGCTGAGGGAGGCTTGGGAGTAGCTCTGGCTAACTTGCCCTGGGCTGCTCACTCTCGCTGTTCCCTTTATTAAAGCTGTGTCTCTTCAATGGCAGGCCCAATGGTGTGTGTGTGTGTGTGTGTGTGTGTGTGTGTGTGTGTGTCTGTGTCTGTGTGTCTGTGTGTGTATGTGTGTGTATGCGTGTCTGTGTGTGTGTATGTATGTGTGCGTGTGTAGGTGTCTGTGTGTGTCTCTCTGTGTGTGTATGTCTCTCTCTCTCTCTGTGTGTGTATATGTATGTCTGTGTGTATGTCTGTGTGTGTGTCTGTGTGTGTGTCTGTGTGTGTATGGGTATGTGTCTGTGTGTGTCTTCTATTTGTCAGTCTTTCTCTGCATGCATGCACAAGTATATACTTGTGTTCAAGAGTATATGTGGAGTCAGAGATTGACGTCAGGTGCCTTCTGCCTTATTTATGGATGCTGGGTCTCTCAACGAACCCTGAACTTACCAGTTCCTGCTAGTCTAGCTAGCCGGCTTGCCCTGGAGCTGCCTCCTGAGTGCGCAGAGTACAGACAGCTACCGTGCCTGCCCCCTTTGAAGTGGGCTCTGGAGAGCAGAATTCTGATCCTTGTGCCTGCATAGCAGACACATTATCCACAGACCCATCCATAGCCCCTCCCCTTTGTGTGTGTTCATGTGTGTAGACGTGTGTACAAGTGCACTTGTGGGTACATGTGCATATGCATGCACGTGGCAGCCAGAGAACACACTTGACAGTGCTTTCTCAGATTCTGTCAACCTGGCTGGTAGCGTGCCGAATGAACTGGGCTAGAATCCTTGCTGTCTCTTCTAATCAGCCTGGGCATCCGAGAGCACCCGGGTGGACCAGGGCTGGACGAAGGGTCACAGAAGCTCCTGGAGCTGCCATGTGGCAGAGGGGAATGAGCCTGGGCTTCAGAGCCAGGCCTGGTTTGTACTGATGAGTCACCGCAGGGAAGAACTTAGGCTTCAGTTTTGGTTTTTGGTTTTTTTTTTTAATGTTTTCTTGAGTGTGGGTTTGTTTTGCAGACACTTTTGTGAGCCTAAACTTGCTTTTTGGATGCCTTCAGATGCCCAGTCTTAGTGGCCCCTCCTAGCTGACAGCTTCTCGCTGAGACAGGCTTTGGAAGAAGGGTTCTTGTTGCTATTGCACGCAAACACTGTGTAAACAATCAGCTCACATGTATGTCCCAAACAGATGACCCATGGCCCTGAGGGGTTCAGGCTACAGGGTGGAGAGAAGGTTATTCTGAGGTCAGCTGACGCCTCCCTTGGAGGCTCCTCCATAGGTGGGAACAAGGCCATGCACCCCAGGACATTGCTAAGGCCCAGCACACAGTCCACTGGGCTTTGCTGAGAAGGCAGATGTCTCAGCACCCGGAAGAGTCCCCATTCACAGCCAAGGTTATGCTCAGTCTTTCTCTAGGTCACAAACTCCCTTCTGGCTGAATGTCCCCTGCTCCAGGGCCAACTGGTGAAGTCAGACATCTGCCCTAAGAAGTCTCTGGCCATTGAGTACACACTTCAGAGAGGAGAGTGGGGTAAACATGGAGGAGCAGACTCACAGCCTGCTTGCTGGGTGACCTGGGCTGGGGAACCCTTTTTGGATTCCTCGATATTTGGTCACTGAAGGTGCCCTGCCCAGCTCTGAGGGGCTCACACAGGAGCCTCAGCCAAGCTCAGGATCTGGGCTGGTTTCTCTAGAGTTGGCAAGTGGCTGAAGAGTGGGGCCTCTTCCCGTCCTGAGGGCCAGAGACTTTCATGTCACTCTCTAGTCAGGGGCCACTCTGCATTACAGAAAGCCTGGGCTCCCCAGTACATCTCCCCCACTAGGTATATTAGTAGTGAAGAAGCAGTCTCTTGCTTGAGACTTCAGCAGCAAGCGGAGCCTGGGGTCACATGAATAAGCTCCTCAAACTTAGGATGCTGCATTTTCTATGAAAATGAGAGTGCCCACCAGAGGAAGCTCCTGAAGCCGTTTTCCATGATGCCCGCTCACCTCAGGTGCTAGTGGAGAGGCCCTCCAGAGCGCCAGCCGGCAGGGGGCAGACCCATTGATATCACCATTTTAGGATCAGGGAGACACCGAAGATTGAAATGCAAGTCCTCACCGTTCTTCACCTTTGTCCATTCTGCCTAGTGCTCCTGGACTGACCTCTCCACTCAGTCTTACCTTATTCCCTCTTCCTTGGACATGCTCTTGGGATTCAGCCCATGGGGTACTGTCTGGAGGGCTGGGGGCGGGGCGGGGGGGAGGTTCTCAGCCCTGGCCCAGCTCCCTCCCTGCCATCTCTAGTTGGACTGCTGCTATCTTCCTCTAGGACAGTGGTTCTCCACCTTCCTAATGTTGTGACCCCTTAATACGGTTCCTTATGTTGTGGTGACCTCCAGCTGAAATTTTGCTACTGTTATGAATCATAATGTAAACATCAGTGTTTTCCAATAGTCTTAGGCAACCCCTATGAAAGGGGCCAAGACCCCCAAAGGGGTCAAGACCCACAGGTTGAGAACTGCTGCTCCAGGACCTTTCCCAGTGCTATGCTCCAGCCAGCTTCCTATCCCTCTCCCCTGCAGCAGAGTCCCCGGGCTGCCCATCTTTATGGGTCCCCTTACCCTTGCTCACACTCTGCAGAACAGCTCCTTCTGCGAGCTTGACTGTACCTCTCAGGACAGACTTCTCATCACTACCTAGAGAGAAACAGGCCATATTACAACCCTGCTGTATAGCTCCGGCCCACCACAACACCACCTCTCCTCAACAAAGGCCAGCAAATCTTGGGGGGTGTCATGCTTTAGGGTCCCTGCGCAACATCCCTCTGTACAGTAGAATCCTGCAGGTTGGTGTCTGTGGTCAGTGCAGCCCTTGTGACCTTTCATGCCAGGTGTGTTGGGTTCACTTGGTGGCCTTGTGGGGTGACTCTGCAGGCCCGAGCCCAGCAGAGGGGTCAGAACATTCCTGTCCTCATCCTGCCCTTTGTGTTAACCGAATGCTCTAAGTGAAGCAGCTGCCACCACATCCCTGAACTAAGTCTCTCCTACTGCTAACCCTCCCAGAGTGGGATTCCAGCGTGGATGGTGGAAAACCAGTGTTTTTGGAGAAAGGGCAGCGTGGATGTAAGGTGCAGGAGGCCTACAGGATATGAAAAGTTGTTAGCAAGTGTTCCTAAAGCCACGAATGGGGAGTTCTGTAGACAGCATCTAGCCCATCTCCTACATCCGGCCTATCTTCCTGCATCTGGCCCATCTCCCCACATCTGGTCCATCTCCCTGCATGTGGATTCCCTCTCCTGAACAACCCAAGCAGGTAGTCATCCACCCTAGTGTCGAACTTTGAAGCCACTTCTCCAAGAAGCCCTCAGCTGGGAGTAAGGAAATGGCTCAGTGAGGAAGGAGATGGTTGTGCAACCATGAGCGCCTGAGTGCAGATCCCCAGCACCTACGTGAAAGCCCAGCACAGCAGAGCAGCATCTGTAACCTAAATGGGGGAGGGCAGGGGGCAAAGATGGGCAGGTCCCCAGAGTTCATTGGCCAGCCAGTGTAGCCAATTGGTGAGTTCTGAGTTCATTGAGATCCTATCTCAAAATTAATGCAAAGAGTCTGCTAGACCCCTCAGTAGTCAAAGGTACTTGTGGCCCAGACTAGCGACTAGAGTTCAATTCCAGGAACCTACATTATAGGAGAGAACTGACTCCCTTAAGTTGTCCTCTGACACACACATGCCCCAACACACAAATAAATGCGTAAGTGTGTGTGGGGGGGGTACAGAGCAATATGACCTCTGGCCTCTAGACATACAGATACACATACATGCACACCTATATACATGTGTAAAAGCACATATATGCACACACACACATGCACACACACGTTGTTGTACTTTGAAGGAGAATGCCCCCCAGTTGGTGGACATTTTAGGAAGGATTAGGGGGCGTGGCCTTGTGGGAGGAGGTGTGTTAAAAGCCCACACGGGATGCCATCTCAGTCCCTCTACCTGCCTCCATCTTGTGGATCCGACGTAATCTCTCAGCTACTGCTCCAGAGCTGTGCCTGCCTCGGTGCCGTGCTCCCACCATGATTACCGAACCCTCTGAAGCTGTAAGCAACCTCCCATTAAATGCTTTCTTCTACAAGATGCTATAGTAATGCTCTTCACAGCAATAGAACAGTAACCACACATACGCACATATACTCAAACACACACATACTCACACACACAACTACACACACACTCACACACACACAGCTCACACAGACATTCAAACACACATATTACTCATACACACATACTCACACACACAACTCACTCACACACTCACAAAGCCCTCAGCTAAGCTGTGCCCACAGATCCCATCTCTGGTTCTTCCCAAATCAGAACTTCCATGCCATCTTTGAACTCTTGTGTCTGCCAGACTTCAGTATTTCCCAGGTGGTGGAAGAGTACCCGAAGAGCAGCTGGAGCACCAGGAGGTTTCCAGAGCAACCACTGATGCTCCCTCACATCAAAGCATGGCAGGACTTGAAGAACATTTGGTGGACCCACCCCACCCCCGCTGTTCTGCAGAGGGACACAGAGGCGGGGGCGGGGCGAGGCTTTGGCCAGTTCTTACTGCAGTGCCAGCAGAGGCTCAGGGCTCTGCAGAGAGGGTGGCTGTTTCCGCAGGAAAGAGGCAGGCATGAAGTTGGCAGGCTGGGTGCTCAGCATCCTTACCAGTGGCGGCATCCAAGGTTCCTTGGTCGGAAGCTTCTTGTGGCGCTTGGATGCTGGTAATTGGAGGAAGTCAGTGTGACTCACATACCCCGCTCTTCATTTTCCTCTTTCCTAAAAATCTCAACTATTGGATATGTTTTATTACAGGAACAGATTTGACTTGGTGGTTTTTCTTTCTCTTTTCCCAGGATTCTATATTAGTTATTTTTCTTGTCGCTGTGGCCAAAATACCTGACAAAGCATCTGAAGTATCATGATACTAATATAAGACTTTGGGGACACAAGGCGGAAAGTTATGGCTTGAAAGTGATTGGTGCGTTTGTGTGTCAAGTTGACAAAGGATGGGTTGTACTGCTTAGTGATTTTACATTTTATTTTATTGTTTATCATATGTATGTGTCTGTGTCACCTCCCCCACCTCCCACTTCTTCCCCTAACTTCTCCCAGGACCACTCCTCATCCTTTACGCTCCCTCCCAACTTCATATCCTTTTTTTGATTATTTTGACAACCCATTTGTGTTGCACAAATACATACAGGCGTGGAACCATCCATGGGAGGATGGTCGACCTGTCAGGGGCCACATACTCTTAAAGAAAACTGACTCTCTCTCCCCTGGCAGCCATCAACCATCAATGGCTCCTCAGCTGGGGGTGGGGGCTCGTGAGCCCTCCCGCCTCAGTGCTGGGATGTTGACTGGCTTGCTCTTGAGCCATCTTGTATAATCAACCACAGCTGTTAGGAGTTCATGGGTACATTGGTCCAGTCCTGTCCAGAAGACAGTGTCCCACCTCTGGGTCTTACTCTCTTTCCAGCCTCTCTTTCCAGCCTCTCTTTCAACACGGTCCCTGAGCCTCTCGGGGAGGGGGCATGGTATAGACGTCCCACTTATGACTAAGCACTCCATAGTCACTCTTTCTCTGAGTTTTGACCAGTTAAAGTCCCAGGCTTTAATAGCTGATTAGGAAGCTGTTCCCAGTTCCCTAGACGATGGAGAAAAACCAGGCTCTGGGCAGGTAGTGGGGGGACCTGAGTTCTGCTCTCAGCTCCCTGCTCTGCCGTTTGACTTAGGTGAAGTCATGCTACCTCTGTGAAATGGGCTTGTGTATCCTTACTCATAAAAACAGTGTTTACAATTCCAGCTCAAAGTACTGTTGGGAAGCTAGCATGGAATATTCAGGAAAAAACAAAACAAACAAACAAACAAAAACCAAAAACAGTATGATGGAAGGGAGTCTGGTTAACAGGCCCTGCCCTTGCCCTGCCCTTGCCTACTCTGAGGCTCAGTTCTGAACTTTTATGTTGCCCAGTGCAGCCTGTTGGTCTGTATTCAGGGGTCCTTCTCACAGCTTAATGTGATTTCAAAATCCTCAAAGGGCAGGAGCAGCTGGAGAACTCCCATGTTTTTCCTCACCATAAATCAGCTAGGATGAGGTCACCTCACCTCCCTGGCGTGTGTCAGGTTTTCCCTCTATGTGCAGAGGGGCCCGGACCCTGCCAACTCCAGCAAGCCGCATTGGCCGCACCCCCGGAGTCAATGGCTTTACCATCCGCTGGTACAGCTCGCTGTCCCCGCCAGGCCACTTATGCAACCGTCTAGAGAAACAGACTGCGAATGAGCACAACTAAAAATACTTCATCGTCGTTTTGTGTGTGTGTGTGTGTGTGTGTGTGTGTGTGTGTGTGTGTGTGGTGGGCTGGAGGGAGGGCTATGGGAAGGTGGGTGACATTCCAAAGGCTCTGGCTGTTTATCCGAGCTCTGCTGGAATCTAAGAAGGAAGAACACAGGAGAGTCAACTCTGGTCACAGTCACCCTCCTCTTGGACATGCCGCTTCCTCCTTTCTCAGAAAGGTACCAGCCACGGTGGTGATTGGCACCTGGATCCCAGCTCAGAGGACTGAATGTTATCCTCTGAATGAAAGGAGCTTTTTTGTGAATGGCTAGCGTCTTTGACCTTTAGGGCACTGTCCTTGGATGCTGGACTAACTGCAGGGCAGGGAGAGCCACAGGTGAGAGGGGGAGACCTCACCTCAACTGCACATGCATGCAATGCCTGATGTGGGGGGAATTCCAAGGTGTCCCCCGCTTTCTGAGCTCCCCAGTGGGTAAGTAAACTCCTTACCCACTTCTGCCTGTGGTGGCTTCTCCCCCCTCATGCTGTTTCCCCAACTTCCTCAGCAGAGTGCCCAGGAAGCCCACCCTCAAATGACCCAATGCACCTGAACTTGGGCCATCTGTGGTCTTCTTCAGGGAGGAACCCACCTTATGAGCCATCTCCCAGGAGCCCAGACTGACTGCCTTTCCTGAACAACCGCCCAGGAACAGGTGGCCAAACCTGGCCCCCTCTTCGGTGGCCCCTGCAAGCATTGAGGTGCTCCCCTGCCACTGTGCCTCATCCTCACGTTGAGTTGATAGTTTCACAGTTCCCAGGTGGTGGCACTGAGTCACCTGGGTGGTTGTACAAAGAAGAAGAAGAACTGCTTTGATTCACTTGCTCCATCCCTCCAGTTACTCTTATGCACACTGCTTTCCAGGAACTGCTACCTGGAGAATTGATGTCTATGGACTACTCAGCCACAGCCGGGCATCTGTGTCACACCCCTCCCGCAGGCTCAGGGGACTGTAAGAGCCAGCTGTCCGGGAGGACTGGAGTGAAACCGTGTCTTCTGGACATGACAGGACCGCTGCTCTCGTGGACTCGCAGCAGCTGTGGTTGCCCGTGTTAGACCCGCACAAGATCAAGCCAGTCAGTGTTCTAGCTCGGAGAGGGGAAAGGCTCAAGTGGAAGATATTGATAGTTGATGGCTTCTGGGGAAGGGAGAACCGGGTTTTCTTAAGGATGTGGTCCCCTGGAGGTCGACTCAGAATATGTGAGCAGCA
>CABHPH010155229.1:38538-58515 GCA_902168325.1 Peromyscus nudipes | reverse complement strand
TGATGATGATGATGATGATTGATGATGATGATGATGATTGATGGTTGATGATTGATGATGATGATGATGGGGATTTTTAATTTGTCAGACATGGTTCATTTTTGTCAAGTTTTCAGTGTTATTGTTGGGAGTGGTAAGTGTTCAAGTGTGTGCTCGTGTGAATGGAGGCCGGAGATGAACTTCAGATGTTGCTTCTCAGGAGCCATCACCTTGTTCATAGAGACAGGGTCTCTCACTGTTACCTGGAGCTCACTAATTAGCCTACTCTTAGTGGCCAGTGAGCCCCAGGGTTATATCCACCCATCTCTTCAAGTCCACCCAGCACGGGGATTACAAATGCATGCCACCATGCCAGGCTTTTAATGTGGGTGCTGGAGAGCATAGTCACATCCGTAGGCATGGGTCACAAGCATTTGCCAACTGAGCCATCTCCCCAGTCCCTGGTTTGGGGTTTTGACACGGGGTCTTGCTGTGTTGCTCCCAGCTGGCCTACAACTCACTGTGTAGACCATGCAGGCCTCAAACTCATGGCAATACTCCTGCTGTCACGCTCTGAGCAAAAGTTCCTGGTGAATAACAGAATCCACACGGTGGTGCATGCACACAATCCCTACACTCAGAGGGCTACATCATGAGTTTGAAGCCAACTTAGGCTAGTGAGATCTTAAAAAAAAAAGAGGAAACTCAATAAATATGTACTAAATAAACAAACAGAACACAACTCTGTTACTAAGGACAGGCTTTAGTAACTCTATCAATTTTTTTAATTGAAGTCTAACTTCTCAGACCCTTCCTGTCATTGCCCCCTTTAAAAAGATAACAAGCCAGGCGGTGGTGGCGCACGCCTTTAATCCCAGCACTCAAGAGGCAGAGGCAGGCAGATCTCTGTGAGTTCGAGGCCAGCCTGGGCTCCAAAGCGAGTTCCAGGAAAGGCGCAAAGCTACACAGAGAAAACCTGTCTCGAAAAAACCAAAAAAAAAAATAAAAAATAATAATAATAATAATAATAAAAAGATAACAAATGACCTGACTCTAATAATAATTAGATAGTTTTATCTGTTTCTGAAGTTATATATCAATGGAATCATACAGTGTATATCCTTGTGTACGACTTCTCAGGTTACCATCATTCGGTAAGATTAACATATGCTGTTATATGAAGCTATAACTTCTCATCTTACTGTATAGTATTTCATAATATGAATACACCCTCATAGTTACTTATCTTACTTTTGATGGACACGGAGTTCTTTCTAAGCTGGAGCTCAATGAACACTTATTATGAATATATAACGTTTGTGTTTTTAGATGAAATTACATATTTCCTTTGTGTATGTCACCTATATCTGGAATGGTTAAATAAGACTAAGCAAATACAGAGTTTAGAACGTTTTACCAAACAGAACCTCATTTGTAATACTTGGATTTGGTTGCACATCTTCACAATCATTATCGTTCTCTCTTTAGCATTCTGGAATAGGTAGAGAAATTCTACCATTGCCTTAACTTGCTTGTCCCTGATGGTTGACCAGGTGGTTTATTTCCTGTACTCCGGCTGTTCTGACAACAACAGAGATGTGTTCTTCATGATTCTTGGTACCGGAAGTCTGAACTCAGGGAGTCAACGGGGTTGTTTTCTTTCCATGGGTTCTAAAAAAGACTCCATCCCTTGACTCTCCCATGCCCTGGGGGCTGTTGGCATTCCTTGTTTTGCATTGGTGCCATTGATTTCTTATGACTTCTTTTATTAACCTTAATCCAAATTCATTGTCAGAGACACTTTTTGCAGTTTTTTGGTCATTCTGTAACTTGACTTTCCACTCTTCTAATTGCGCCTGGCTCTTGAATTTTAATAGATTAATCAGTAGGTTCAGAGAAATCCAATGACTTTTCCAGATGTACATCTAATTAGAAAAGAGGACATGTCCTCAACCTCATGTGCATTTTCCAAAGCTTTTAAGTGGATGGATGAGTTTCTGGTGCGATGGAACCACCCGAAATGCTTCCTTCAACACTAGAAATTTCTATTTTAAAAAATAATTATTTAAGGACTGGGGGAATAGCTCCGTCAGCAAAGTGCTTGCCTTGTAAACACAAGGACTAGAGTTTGGTCCCCAGAGTCCAAATTAAAATGTCTGTCATGACAGCATACCAGTAATTCCAGCTCTGGGAAGACAGAAACAGGGGAATTCCTGGGGTTCTCCTGCTAACTAGTTTTTCCTAATTGGTGAGCCCCAGGTCAATGAGAGTCTCTGTCTCCAAAGAGGTTAATGGCATTCCTGAGGATGACACCAAGAAGTCACCCTCCTACTCCTATACACACATGCATATGTAACTGGACACACGTGCACACACATAAAAATGATAGCAATGATAATAAAAATATTTTCAATAAGTTGTTAGAACTTGGTTTCTCAAATTCCAACTGCTTTTGTTTCAAAAAATTGATAATCTGGTCCAAAAATTTACATAGAAATTCAAAAGACCAGCACAAGCAAAATAATTTTGAAACAAACAAGACACCACCACCAACAAAGGGGTATCGTGCCTCCTAGTCAGACTTACAACAAAGTCACAATAAACACGACAGCGTGGGAGAGACATCCAGATAGATCAACAGTAAAATCAAAAATGAAGCTACAGATCTTGGTCAATTCATTTTGAACAAAGGTGCCTGCCCATTCGATGAGAAAAGAATAAACTTTTCAACAAATGATGCCCAAGACAATTCTAGAACAGAAGAACGAAGTCAGATCCCAACATCACACCGTATGCAAAAATTAATTCGAAGGGGGTGGAAGGTGCAGATGTGCAACCTGAAACTGTAAAGCTCTTAGAAGAAGAGGCACTGTGCACATCTTCCAAAGCTTGCATGCAGCAGTGGCTCCTTAGATCAGACCTTAAACAAAAACAACCAAGTAATAAGCAAATTGGGATTCATTAACTATTCAAAGAAAGAGAGCTAGAGAGTTGGCTCTGTGGTTAAGAGCACTTACTGCTCTTGCAGAGGACCCAAGTGCAGTTTCCAAAACCCACATCAGGTGGCTCACAAACACCTGTAACTCCAGCTCCAGGGATCCTGACACCACTGTCTGGCCTCCTTAAACACCCATACATAATGCATACACTACCACAAACAATCATATATACACCTAAATAGAAAATAATTTTAAAAGAGAGAAATTTTTCTAAAAACTGTACCTCAGCACCATAAAGATAGCCCACAAAACAGGGTAAAATACCTGGAAAGGGGTATATAGATAATATATAAAAGAATTCACTCAGCCATGGGAGAAAATATTTTCCAAAAAGTTTTCCAAAAATACTTTTTTCCAATAAGACACTCGTACATAGACTATAGAAAGAGCTCCTACAACTCGGCAATGAAAAGACAAACTGGCCCAATTCATCAATGAGCAAAGGATTTGAACAGGCATTTTTCCAAAGAAGATAAGCAAATGGCCAGAAACCTCATGGAAAGGTCGCCAACAGTACCAGGGGAGTGCAAACCAAAACAATAATGAGATACCACTTCTTTCCCGCTAGGACTGCAAGAATCAAAAGACAGAAAATAACAAGCATTAAGCAGGACATGGAAAACTCACATCCTGTTGACAGAAATACAAAATTACAGCTGCCTTGAAAAAGAGCCCAGCCAGTCCTCAAAAGGCTGACAACAGTTGGAATATGCGCCAGCAATTTTACTCCTTGAGTGCGAGCACAAAAGAAACATGTCCACACAGAACTTATATGTGAATGTTCATGGATTCCTTATTAATAATACTTAAAAAAAATCTGAAATCCGAGGGCAACCCTGTCTGTCCCTCATTTGCCCTTAAATAGCTGGCCCTGCTCACCCCACCCACCCCACTCCATTCCACCCCCCACCCTACCTCCGCCACCACCATGGGAGAGCTGACCCAAACACTAGGGAGAGATGGCTCCACCCCTCTCCACAGGCGTGAGAGAGCTGGTCTCCAGGGCATGGACCTAGGAGAGCTGGCTCTGCTCCTCGCCTGATGAGGTGGTCCCAACGGCCCAGAGCAGCTCAACTACCACCCAGACCCACATCCTGGACCTTGGGTTGGTCCACCCTAACAGATGCCCCATCTATGATCTGCTGGAATTCAAGAAGGGACTGACCCTGTGGAAAGATATCCACAGGATCTCCGTGAGTCGGGACAACAACTGGATATCATGGAGGAGTTTAGATGAGGGACCAGTGATGATGGCGTAACTAGAAACCAGAGACCTTGAACCAGACCAATGACTTACTGCAATCAACATTTTGCAGGTGGGGATGATTGGACAAAAGGGTATGCTGAGTGAGATGCCGCAACTCCCAATGCGGCTAGGATGAATGAAGAGGTATTGGAAAGACGGAGGAGTGAGGTGGGGTTTTTATTTGTTTGGTTTTGTTTCTAATTAATTTTGGGGAGGCATACTGCAGCAGATATGGATGGACGAGGTGGTGAGTGGGATTGGGGTGCATGATGTGAAATTTCCAAAGAATCAATAAAAAATTATGTTTAAAAAAAAGGAAGGAAGAAAGGGAAGAAAGGTGAAATGATATTATAATCTCAAAAGTAAATAATTGAAAACAAGAGCAAAAAAGGGGGGAACACCAAAAGTGTCCATCAATTGATGAAGGAATTAATAAAATATGCTGCATCCAGACCATGGAGAACTGCTTCTCTGGGAAAGAATAAGGGATCGGCACATTTGATGAGACTGATGAACCTTGAAAACACATCCAAGCATTGGACAGTCACACAAGACCATGTGCACAAGATCCATGGTCATGAAATAATCGAGCAAACAAATACAGAGAGGAGAAAAGATTTGTGGCTGCCCGTGGCTAGAAAGTTTCTAGAGGGAAATGGAAAAAGGGACTGCTACTAAGCACGGGGCTTTTTGTTAGCATGATTACAATATTCTAAGATTGATCATGGCAATGATTATAAAACTCTGTAAATATACTCAAAACCATTGAGTTGTAAGCTCTAAATACACGAGTTACATGATATGTGAATTGTGTCTCAATAAAGCTATGTTGGGGGGAAAAAGCTGAATTTTAAATCTAATTGAAGTTTTTCATCCTGTTTGTTAGGGATATTCTCTCCTTAGTTCTAGCTCCATGATATTCCCCGACAAACCAGAAAGTATTTCATGTATTTGTGTAATTCTAGGAGTACTATTCTGTGCATCTGGGATATTTCAGATCATATCAGTATAGTACAATAAGAACATATTTCATAGTACGTTGCACATAAAGAACCATGGACTTGAGGATTTGATATTTAATAGCCAGTTGCTTTAAGTAAATGATTTAACTTTTCTGGGCCTCTGTCTAAAAAAAAAAAAAATAAACAATCCAAAATATAAATGTCTTCCAGAGTTGCAAATTAAATAAGAAAATGATGCAAATTTATTTAAAGAGTAGTAACAGGAGTTTCAGAACTGAAGAAATGAGGGTTCTACTTCAAAGATGTCACTTTCTTATTCATTCTGTGACTTCAAATAATTTATCAGCTCTGGACCTTAATTCCAATTGTGTATAAAATCAAGATGACAATAGCTACGTTTGAGGGCTTTTAGAAAGACTGTGTGTCTTTGAAGAGTCAGGGATAGTGGGTGACAGGGGAGAAACAGTGTTTGTGAGGACACAGCGGTGCAGTCGCTCACATAAACTCCCGGCAGCTGCAGTTGCATGAGCAAGACCTGAAAAAGATTAAGCCAGTCAAAATGCAACTGTGAACAGGGGAGAGCATCACAAAGTCCTACCCCTCACCAAAGAACTATTGGCAAAGGATGTCGGTTAGAAGGAGAGTCAGTGTTCTTCTGAGAGGCTGCCTGAGCTCCACAGGATGGTCCTGTAGATATCCACGCACATACTGAACAAAGCACATGGAGCTGGTAGTGAATCTTGGTGGGTGGGATCAGAGAGGAACTGGACGGTACAAAATGGAGAGGGGGTAGATTTCATCAAAATACATTATATGCATCATGAAATTCTCAATTTAAAAAAAGATTATGTGTCTAAGCTGGTACAGTTTTTAGCTTTGGTAGAAATCAATTATTACTATTATTACTATTATTATAAGAAGTATTAGAACTCATAAAATAATGGTATCATGATTTACTATTCTGAATCATTAATATGGCAATGTGATGCCAATATCCTACCAAACTGCAACAGAGAATTCCACTGTTGTGAGGAGAAAACAGAGGTAAATTATGTTTAACTTGGCCTGGGGGTATGGTTTGCAGGTGAGGCTGGGGAAAATTTAATTTCGCAGTTGAAAGTGTTTTTCATAGAAACATTCAGCTCATAATATCTCTATTATTAAAATCCAAATACCCCCTTTCTTGAGACAGGACCCACTGTACCACAGTCTGGCCGTGAATGGGCAGGGCAGCCTTCTGCTTCAGCTTTCTGAGTGTGGAGTCACACTGTGTGCCACCATGACTATTTGCCCCGCCCCTTTCGTCCCACTAGACTTCAGTATTATCTCATATTTATTAAATGGCATTATAATGGTGCCTGATTCTCAACAGCTGTAGTGTTGGAGATGGACAAATATGTCATAGCTTCATTATTCTACACTATGCCATCATTAAGTCACATTCTACATACTTGAAATTTATAGTATAATGGCAGGACATTATCTGAGATAAACTATTTATCACGCAAATGAATACTGTAAGTATAGTTTGAGGAAAACCATTTGTGAATATTTATAACTTGTGGCCACTTGTGTAGTTTACTCACCAGGTAATAGTGTAACTACCCATCGTTAAGTCTTCTCTCCTACATAGAGCCCTTTTCCAGAAAGAGCTCTGAAGTTATTCATTTTTATATTTCTAGGGCCTACTGAGGGGTCTGCCATACCAGATGCATTCATTCAATAATTATTTATCAAAGGCTTGAAGTTTCAAAGGACTGTACTCTGAATCCTTCTGAATCCATTTACTTAAAAGCAGCTAGCATGTACATCAAAAAATATTCTTTTCCATTTGATTTTTAAAACAACTTTATTAGGAAAATTTTGCTGACTTTATTCTAGCTATATTTCTGTAAGCAATTAAATGTCACATCTGTAGTTCCTTTCAAAATGTAGTATAATTTAGACTTCTCACTAATTCAGTCCTTTCCACAAATTAATCCAAACTAGTGAAACCTCTTTCTGCTAACCTGGTATCTGTGCTTCCAATTTGGTTCTGAATAGTCCTGTTCTCAGGCTCTAAGAACCCACCTCTGGACTGGTCATTCAGATCCCAGAAAGCTTTTGAGTTGGAAGCAAATTTAAATAAACTCTTGGTTATATTTGCTTTGAAATTAATGCTAGAACATATACTTCATGGAGGACATGCAGATACTGTTGGAAGTCTGCATTCCCTACATGTTCGTTTTTTATTTTTGAAAATTAGAAAAGGACAAAGGAATATAAGGATGAATGAAGCCTTGGTGGGTGATGACCAAGGTGTACTGAGCCCATGGTGATGGTTATGGGGCAGCGGATAGGGAAGCCAAGGACAACTAGATCAAAAGCCAAGAAAAGAAATCATGGAAACGGTGGCTGAATGGGCTGCAGAGCCATAATGGCGGCTTTGGGCAAGCCTCTGAACTACTGGTCTTAGTACGTTGGCGGTGTTCTTCATCTGAATATCAGATGTTATCCTTGTGCTTTCTGTGAAATGACCAGAAATCACTCTTCAACCCAGTCTTAAATACATTCTCTTTAAAAAGAACAGACATAGAGGCTGAAGAGATAGCTCAGCTGTTAAGAAAACTCGTTGATCATTGTTTAATTTATAGGCTGTTTTCCAGTTTTCTTGATGATGGGTTTAATGCACTAAATGTTTTAACCTATTATGAAGCCCAACTTACGTAGTATATTCTCTGGTTTTTGTTTGTTTGTTTGTTTTATTTTTTAGCTTGGGCATTACAGCTAAATGTACTGCCTATCTCAAGACTGACATCTATGCTTTTTCTGAAGTGCTTTAGATTTAGCTATCACATTTAGGAATAAGATGTATTTCAGTTAATTTTGTAAGTGAAGTGAAGTGGATGATCGAAACTCATTCCTTTTCATGTGGATATTCATTGCCCCATTTATTCCGTGAATTTTCTTTTTGCATTACACATATTTACATAGTGTGTGCATGTAAACATGTGTCATAGCACACATATGGAGGTCAGAGGATAATTTATTGAAGTTGGTTCTGTGCTGTGGGATGGTCTGTATGTCAAATTGCTCTGATTGGTCAATAAATAAAACACTGATTGGCCAATGGCCAGGCAGGAAGTATAGGCGGGACTAACAGAGAGGAGAATGGAGAAAACAGGAAGGTGGAGAGAAACACTGCCAGCCGATGCCATGGCACGCAGCATGTGAAGATGCCGGTAAGCCACAAGCAACGTGGCAAGGTATAGATTTATAGAAATGGATTAATTTAAGATATAAGAACAGTTAGCAAGAAGCCTGCCACGGCCATACAGTTTGTAAGAAAAAGAAAAAAAGAAAAAAAAAAAAGAAAACTCGTTGATCTTGCAAAGGACCAGGCTCAGTTCCCAGCACCCTTTGACAGCTCACAACTATCTGTAACTACAGTTCCAGAGATCCCACACCCTCTTCTGACCTCTTCATCTGCTGGGCACACACGTTACACATACATATATGCATGCAAAACATTCATGCACATAAAAAAGAAAATAAATCTTTAAAATGAACATTAATCTCAACACTTTGGAGGCTGAGGCAGCCTGATCTCCATGATTTTCATTCTAGCCTGGTGTACAAATCAAGTTCCAGGCCAGCCAAGGCTATATAATGAGATTCTATCTCAACCCCTGCCCCTGGAGAGAGAGAGAGAGAGAGAGAGAGAGAGAGAGAGAGAAGACATGTTCATAGGTGATCAGCTATCCATACATCAAGCTAGAATTCAATCATTCCATAAACTCATTCATATCTGTGTTTCTTAAACCTTTCTGATGATAGTTCCTTAGCCATTTAGATTTAGTTTGTTGCAAAAAAAAAATAGAAATGTCCATAATACATAGGGCAATAACAAGCTAAGAGACAGAGAAAAAATCCTTCCTGGTGTAATTAGTTTTTATTCTGCACACAAAATTGTATTACCCTTCTCTTGGCAGGCAAAGATTGCCCTTGTTCATAAATGTTATCCTACCCACAGACTAATCTAACTATGGTAAATAATTTGCTCCATTCACAATTCTGCTTTTCTCCAACCTGTTCATTATTTTCTATACTTTTGCAATAAGCATTACAAAATTGCAAGTCTCATTACAAATTCAGCATCTCTGTAAATGATACATCTCTCAGTCAATTCCTTGCCCACCCTGCATCAAAAGTGCTATATCCCTCTGTCTTTCAGGCCATAAAACCTCTATTCAATAAAGAGTCGTTAATTTTTGATCAGCCAAGTGGGGGTTGTAATATTTTTACAACACTGGCAATATTACAGAAACAGAAAAAGCAATATTTTACTTGTCGATGTGGGATGAGGATGAACGCAGCAGACAGAGGCTCTGAAGATGCAGAGACCTGGTAGCCATGTGACCTTGGGTGCGTCCCTTTTATCGTTCTGAGTTTAGTGCATCATTCATTAAATATCTCCTATTTTCCCAGGTTATTTTGAGGATCAAAAAAATACATAATGAAAATATTTGTAAATTATAGAGATTTATAGATGTGGAGTGTTATTCTTTAAAATGCCTTACATTTTAGAAGACCCACCTTACACTCTGTGAGCCTGTCGTCCAGCATCATATAGGAAACATGCAAGATGAACCTTACTATGCCCCCAAGTAAATCCTCCTGCTAGATCTTTGTGTCTTATGTGAAAAGTTTTTATTGTTGTTTTGATTTTGCTGAATTATTGATTTTTGTAGTTTTTTTCCTCAATAAGAATAAGTGAAAAGTTTCATAGGCAGAAATTAATCTCCATACACGCTCCCATTCCATCACTTCCTTGCGCTAAAGGAGACAGCCTACAGAACCTTAAACCTGTTTTTAAAGACCTCGGTGATATATGGACATTCATTTCCAAGGGCTCCCACCGGAGTCATTCTAATCTGCGGAACTCTGGGGACTGTTTGAACGTGGTGTATATGAAGTCGTTTCTCAGACACTTCTTCTCAATGTCATGTAGCCAACAGGCTGAACCAACCACATACAGTAATGAAAACATCCTGTATTTATAGCAGTAGTTCTCCAAGGAACATCCTTCAGCAGGAATGCCTGAAAGAGTTCTGAGAATTGAAGGACATATTTCAGACATGTCTAACCTGTCTCCGAACCCCTATAAAAATGGTCAGGATACCAAATTGTGCCTTTCCCCGCCTCGTGCTATAAAATGAAATGGGAGAGTTGTTTGGCTTTATGACTCTCCATGTCATTGTGTCTTTTTGCTATTACATGGGTGTAAAAAATAAATAAAAATAAGCTATATTAAGCATCATGCCGTGTCTCCCCTCACCAAGCAGCAGCATAGCACCATCGGCTGTGAATTTTGCTTTATCTTAAGAAATCTTTGGAAATATTGGTCTGTAAAAAAAATACTCTACAAGGATATAATTTTAGATCTCCTCATGCCCCCTCACCCCAGACAAATCTCATGGCATCTAGAAATACTAGAATTTTTTTTTTTTACAAAGGCAGAAAAGGTGTACCATAAACTAAAGTTTATATTTTCTCTTCTTTAAGATCTTTAAAGAGGAGTCCATCCAGGTGCACTCAGAACACTTGGAATGTTGAAACAAGCACACCAAGTACTTAATTATTTAGCCTGGAAGACAAAACATCTGTCCCACTGAAGCTTTTCATCACTAGCCCTTGTTCAAAGTGACCTAAAAGCAGAAAGTTTCCCAGGACTTCCGGGACACAAAATTATTGATTATCTCCTTGGTCACTGCAGGGGCAAAATGGAGGAACTTTCCCCATGGGGAAGTGCTCAACATCAATGGCCATTTTATGGGCCTGCATTTCAGGAAGGTGGGTACAGCATCACATCCCACCTGGAGGTTCATGGCGGCAAATTCAGTCCACTGGTGGAAGATTTTTGTCTAAGGATTTGCATGAACCCAAATGATGAGATTTTTTTAGCCATCATTTTTGCTGTTCTAAGCAAGCTTGGAAAATTTATAACTCTGAATTGTGTATATACTCAAAACATACATTCAGGCTTGGGTTGGTCCACACTTTTTTTTTTAATCCCAGCACTCTGGAGATGGAGGCAAGTGGATCTCTTTGAGTTCAAGGCCAGCCTGGTCTATATAGAGAGTTCCAAACCAGACAGAGCTATATAGTAAGAAACTTCATCTCAAAAAAAAAATGGTTTTTTTTTTTATAGGTGGGGAAGCAAGTAGAGATGAGAAGTATCCTGAGGTCACTATTTGACACCAAGAAGACTGAACATAGACACTCTGACTTGAGGACTTATGTGTGGCAGGTACTGGACAGTTATATGACCCATATACAATGGGTCATACATTATTATTATTACATATTATTATTATTACATATTATTACAATGCAGCAGAAAATGATTCATCTCTCTACTCCCTTTATCCCTTCCGACCCTCACCAGGAGATGGCTTCATCACAGTTACCCAACGTGATATTACAAGAAGCAACAGAAAGGGACAGAAGTTTGTCCTATGGATGCTCTACTTAGAAGACTCTAGAATATTCAGGCTTAAACCTTGGAGGAACGAAGATTCAGCATCATCTTTCCCAATGACCCACCATCATCACCTGCTAAAAAGAAGACAGGGCAAGGGATTCTCTAACCTTGGACAAGCCTAGTGCAAAAAAAAAATATGGCCATAGAGGCCATAGAGGGGTAGATCATAGAGGCATAAAAAAGATATAGGAAATAAAATGTTGCTTGGATATTCGTCCAAAGCTGATACAAGAGCCTTAAAGACAACTTGATGCAGAATCTTACACATCACTCTAGACTTTGTGTATGGTAGCCACCAGCTTCTGCTGAGGGCTTCTACCTAACAGTCTCTAAGGACATCTAGAAGTTTCAGGGTTATATGATCTTTGTTGTGAATTACAAAATCCAGAATAATAAGCTGAAGATCAGAAAGAAGAGTAACTCATAGAAGAGCACATAGCTACCTGACAGCAGAGCCAAGACCCAGCCTAAGACCACCTGACCCTAGAGCCTATGTGTAGCATGAATCTTAAAGAGTCTTATTAATAAAATCAAACCTGGGGCCAGTTATTGGGGTGAAATGCTGGATGGTCAGAGAGACAGAACAAGCCACAGCTAACCTCACCTGGCCAACTTCTCAGCTGGTCTTGTTTCCTCAGACTGGAAGCTTCTGTTTCCTCATATCCGAATGGCTCTCAGCTGAACTGTGCTGCTAGAAGCCTGAAAGCTTAACCAGCCAAATACTTCTAGTTTCTGGTCCTCACGCCTTATGTACCTTTCTGCTTTCTACCATCACTCCCTGGGATTAAATGTTCGATTTCTGGGATTAAAGGCGTGAGTCACCATGCTTGGCTGTATCCTTGAACAGATGGATTTCTGCCTCTGGAATGCTAGGATTAAAGGTGTGAGTGCCACCATTTTCTAGTCTCTGTATCTAGTGGCTGTCTGTTCTCTGACCCCAAATAAATTTATTAGGGTGCACAATATTTTGGGGAACACAATATCACCACACCTATGTTTTACTCATCACCCCACACAAGCCTCACCAATACAGCTCTGCTGTTATTCGTCTATCTCCTTAATCTACACCTATCACTTTACGTATTTTTGTGTACATGAACATACATATATGTTTTTATGTATGCACATAGGTATGTGTCGTTCAGAGAACAGCATCATTAATCACTCGCCACTTCATATTTTGAGACAGGGTCTCTCGCTGAACTTGGAGCTTGCTGATTCATCTAGACCAGCAAGCCTCAGGGATCCTCCTGTCTCTCCCTCCCACACTGGGATTACAGCCATACACCAATGTACCTGTCCCAAAAGGTCCCCATGCTTGCATAGCAAACAGTTGACTGACTGAGCCATCTCTCCTGCCCTTTCTATATATTTTTATACATATAAAAAGTCAATAGAATTCACTCCATTTAGGCAGTTATTTGGGTTGATAGTGTGCTCAATGAGATCCTTCTGGGTTCATCATAGTATGTGAATAACCATTCACTCCACATTTATTCAACGGTCCTGAATTCCAACGCAAAGCTAAGCACTGTGCTGTGTTGCTTCAGAGAGTCACAGCCCACTGGAAGAGATCACATTAAAATGAAAATAAGTGCTTGGTTTCCCATGGTACAGTAAGGCATAACCAAGAGATTAGAGCTTGCTTATTGAGCTGCAATCCAAAACCACATTATTGGGCTATAATTTCCTATTTGATTGACAGGAAAGGACTGAGCAACTGGCCCAAGGTCAAGCCTCCAGTCAGCAGCAGTTCATTTCCCTTATTTTATTGTCTCTGACATACTATGTTTTCATCCTTCCCTCTCTCTGAGCAGTCTTATGTAATGCTCCAAACATATTTTATGTTTCACAGACATTTTTAAAAATTTAAGGGCAAAAGAGCAAATGTGTCAGCACTCACGTTGGGCTGGATCCCATTTTGGCTGCCAGCTCTCAGGACAGCAAAGCTCCCCCAAGGTTTGGCTTCCCCCCAAGCCCGTTTCCAGGCTGTGGAAGCAGTTAATTCTGCCCTAAATGCAGGCTATGTCCTTGTCTCCTCAGTAGCCTTCTATCTAGGCTGAGACTTAATTGGTTTGGGTTGGATAATTCATAGTGCCTCATTAGGGCATCAAAACACATACTAGGCTCTCTAGTAATTTTCTCCCCTGAAAGGACATTGATTGGCTCCTTCACTGGGAAAAGAATTAGCTAAAGGACTCTTGGGTTTGCGCAAAAAGATTAAGTCCACAATGGATAATTTCAAAGTGTATTGTACCATCAGATTTCTTTGAGGCTATCTGTCGATCAGATTTCTCTTCTCTTTAAAAAAAAAATCTTCTAGTACCCACACAAGGGCAAGTAACTTGAAGAACTTAGGTAGACTCTGGTTGTTCTAAAGTTCCCACTTGCTAGCCTCCCAGGTTTTTCTTTTGCCCCGAGACACCCTTTCTTGACACACAAAGAGGGAAATCCTAAAGATGGTTTCTCTGCACATTCTGGACATTTACTCTGCCTCCCTCTCTCACGGTCAGTGCCTCTTCCGTATCCACTCTTCTTTAAGCAGGAAAGCATGCTAACTGCATACCCATGATTCTCAGCTATGCTTCTTCTCTGGCTGCAAGAGAGGGCTCAGCCTTCCTCTGGGGTGAGTGGAAGCAGAGCAGCTGACTGAGGGGTTGGGAAACCAAATAGCCCCGCTCTAGCCCAGTGTGGTGATGCACACCTATAATTACGGTACTCAGGAAACTGAAGCAAGAGACTCTTCCAGGCCAGCCTGGACTGTGTGAGCATATACTACATGAGTCCTAGGTCAACCTCAGAAACATTAAAAAAAAAACTCTGCTCACAAAACAAAAAAAAACGAATACCTCTTCTTTCTCACCTCTCAGTTGGGATAAACCTGAGCAATTTTTTTTTATTTTGTTTGTTTGTTTTCAAGACAGGGTTTCTCTGTGTAACAGCTCTGACTGTCCTGGAACTCGCTTTGTAGACCAGGCTGGCCTCAAACTCACAGAGATCTGCCTGCCTCTGCCTCCCAAGCACTGGAATTAAAGGCGTGCGCCACCACTGCCGAGTGGATCTGAGCTATGCTTTTTTTTTTAAGATTTATCTATTTTATTTTATGTGTATGGGTTTTTTGCCTGCATGCACATATATGTGCACCGTGTAAATGACTGGTGCCATGGATCCCCTGGAACTGGAGCTACAGACAATGGCGAGCTGCCATGTGGGTGCTGGGAATTGAACCCAGGTTCTCCAGAGGAACAGCGAATGTTCTTAACCACCGTGCCACCTTTCCAGCCCCTCTCTCCCAGAGGTTCTAGGCAGAAAAAATAAATGTAATCTTTGAAGGTCTCTTTTTCTTATCTCACTTCCAAATCCTGCTACAAGGATTTCTTATTGCCACTCCCAAATATGATGCTTCCATTTGACCCCCTTGTCCCAGCATCCGCTTCTGAGCAGCCTACAGAAAAACACTCCCCATAGTTCAGTCAGCCTTTTATCTCCACCTTAACTTGGTCTTAACCCTTAAAGTCATTCGATAGCTATTTTGAAATGGAGGGGGCCATGATCTCCCAGGTGACTTTCTGTCCATACTGTGATCTGGAAACATATAGAGTTGGGTCTGGGGGCTGATGAAACAGACTAATCAAAAGTCTAGTTTATTAATCTTCAAAACCCTTCCTCAGAAGTGAGGAAGAAGGGAGACCTGCCAACTTGGCCCAAGGACTGCAGACTGGTTTTCCTAGGAGGACAGGAAATGTCCTGGGAAAAGGCTCAGTGGGACTTCAGTATATCTTCCACATTATCCTACTCAAGACACCTTCAAGCCACACTGAAGGTCTTTTGAAGGTTCTCCAGTGTAGAACGGTGGGGGTGAGGACGTGCAAGACAACGAAACAGAAATAGTAAATTAATCAGGATAAATTCAATGAGTGTGTTTCTTAGAGTCACTAAGAACGCCAAAGCAAAGATTTCCTGTGTTTTTGCAATGTACCCCATTTTTACCATCCGACTAGCGTATCACGAGGAAACACAAGTAAAACTTCCACCAGCATCTCAATACATAATTTCCTAGATACGAGCCTGCCTTGCTGCAGCCAGGAATTCTCAAGACACAGTGCTACTGTGCGTCTTGTGGGGGCTGACCTGCTGCCTCTCTTTCTTATCACTTTCTTTTTAATCTGATATGACCCTTAGCATCAGCGTGAATGAAACTGTGAATGGGGCCTCCTTGGAGGATTATGGATTCTGAATCCTCTAGGACTGTACCATAATGCCCCTGTCAGCCGGTTTTGCCTTTGGGCATCTAATTTAACTGACAAAGCTGAGGACTCACACAGAGGCAGCCACCTCCCCAGTGACTCCACAGATGGGAGCCCTGCCGTGAGTAAGTTATTCCAGCAAGTCTGACATTACCTGATGTTGAACATTCTCCTGACAGGTCCTGCCCATTTCTTCATGGCATAAAAGAATTCACTGTTATTAGGCACGAGTCTCCCTGACTTGATAAATACCATGGCCTCTTTTCTGGCTGTTTTAATGGATGTCCTAAAGGCATCTGAATACGGCATTTTACATTTGGCAGAAGCGTATCAGCAGCAATATTTTTGTAATTAGCTTTGGAAGCCCCAGCCTTAAACATACAGGGTCAAGTATTCCAACAAGCAAAATACCCCCACTGCAGACAAGTGTGTTTTGAGAGTGAATAGAGTCAGGGTGGGAATTCATGTGGCCTAGCGCATGTGGGTACATTTTGCAAAATCAACTTAGCTGCAAATGTAAGCAGAAGTCAAATCGTGGGCTTGGCCTGATGCCTAGCAGGCATTATATAGTTGTTAACTTCAATCACAAGAACAATTAGTCCAAGTTAGAGTGCAGACCAGTTTTTAAAGTCCTCCGGCCAGCGAATTCTTCCTGGGATGCTGCTAGCTATAAAAATCAGTACACAAGAAGTATATACCTTATACATTCATCTTTTATTAATATTTTGTCAATCACTTTGGCCAGAGGCAGAGACCTGGCACTACACCAAACAGCATTGCATGGTGCCAAGAAAATACAAATGAGTGAAGAAAGCATGACCCATGGATCCAGGAAATTTGAAGTCTACAAGGAGAGTCACACACACCATATTGAATAATGCCCAAAACTGAAGGGAGAGTCCAGACTTGTGTGTAAAACTGAGATCACACATGTGACGCTCTTGGTTCTACGGCAAGCAGGCCTGCAGTGGTGTTAAATGGGGAATCAGCATTGTGGCCTGACTAGAGAATTTACATCCATTATCACATAAACCCTGGGAGGAAAGAAACTCGAGTTGGCAGAAGCTGAACTCTGAGTCCAGTCACAAAGGTTCTGAGAGTGAGGTCGGAGCCAAGAAACACAGAGACCATTGTCATCAGAGAGAGGTACTTAAGCCACAACCCAGAGGCAGAAGTAGGTCAATTTCACGCAAGAGAAGCAGGCCTGGCCGGCTTAAACAAAGACTCCATCAAAGAGAGATTAAAGGAAGAGGCCATTGAGATGGGGAGGCGGGCATTCACCTTTGTGGCCAGGCTGAGTAGTTTAGATTTGATAACCAGGAAGCCAGGACCGACTGGGAGCTCTTTGAGAAGCACAACTGCATAACTGGCAAGGACCACAGGAAAAAGAAACATGCAGGACTCTTCGTTTAAAAATTATTAAGAATTTTAAGGCAGTGATGGGGAAGCATGGGGCACTTCCAAGCACGGGGCCCTGTGGAAACGCATAGACCAGATGCTCAGGGTCTCAGCCCTGCTTTCAGAGTGTGATGGAGAAAGCACTTCCTGCTGGCTATGACTCTGGCACCAGCTCACGAGATGCCCTGGAAAAGCAAAATATTTGGAGATAAAGTTACCTTGCGGTAACTATTATAATCGGCCAAGAGATAGTGCAGAGAAAAAAAAAAAAAACGACCAGCAGGCCACACCTGAGATGTAAATCACCCAGGAGACAGAGCATCTCTGGTGACTTCAGGAAAGCAGGAGAATTTTAAGGAGAAATTTAAAATGGATTTAAAATCGGCGTAAGAGTTCTTTGAAGTGACCATCTCATTCCATTAACTGATGGTATTATTCCCTCTGCAATATGTGCTGACTGATGTCCCTGCGCTCGAGTGCCAGGACCAGATGGATGATCCAGAAGGACAAAGGTTTTTGTCAGTCTTGTTCATTTCTATATACCCAGGTCCCAAACAGTGTCTGGCATATAGTAGTTACTAAATAAATAATGAACATGTGCGCGCATGAGTGAATGAATAACCTCGCATCAGTAGGTCCCTAAGATCCTCTGTGATTCTCTTCCCATGAATTTAGTTCTTTTTTAAAAAAGCAATGTGCAAAAAAAAAATGTGAAGTGATGTTTTTATTAAAATTTGGTTGACTCTTTGGAAAGATTTAATGGTGAGTTATTGGGAGGAATGTTATCAACTAGATATGGACAAGATAATATGAAAAATGAGGCAGAGTAAATAAAATTCCTCACTCAACTTGCTTTGCACATGTTGGTTAGCCCTCATTGCACTTGGAACAGACTGAAAATGAACACTGTGAACTGTTCTGGATGTGTTTCATGTAAGAAAGGCAACACAGACTTCACAGGGTAGACCCATGCATGAAGAAGAGGTCTTGAATCGGCATCCAGAGATAGATGGAGGACTATTGTTCGTGTGACAGAATCCATCCGTCATCTTCATGTCACTTCTTCTTTGACTGGATATTTTAATGAAGTGGCCAACTACTAGGCTGAACTGCGTCGGGTGAGAACGAACCAAAGCAAAATTCAGTAAATAAACAGCTGCAAAAGCCAGCACAAAGAAAAGCTAAAACGTCAGCAAGGTAGGCCACGGACCTCACTATCGATTATAGTTGAGATAATAGATGTATAAATTATATAGTTTTGTTTGTATATCAAATTACATTTCATGTATTTTTTTTTAATTTCAATCATCCCAATCATTTGTACTCCCGATCTGAGAAGTCCTTTCCTCAATCAAATTGCCTAAGAAGAGTGTGTGTGTGTACACCTTGGCAACATGTGGAGGTCAGAGAACAGCTTGTGAAGGTCAGTTCTGTCCTCCCACTGTGTGACTTCCCCAGGGATCGAACTCGGGTCTTCAGGCTTGGCAGCCAGCACCCTTACCCACTGAGCCACCTCACCTGCCCAGGAAGTACATTTTAATCAGGATGCTAGTTGGTGACCAGAGAGTAAAAATTCCTTTGGGAGAGTGTTTTATGTAAACCCTAGACAATCACCAAAACACCCCACACCCGAAGAGATCTGAGTATCCAATACCCAGATATTGGAGACCTCAACATCAATATCCTTTTATCACCCGAATTATGAGTGTCTCTGGAGCAGGGATAGCAATGAGAGACGAGACTGAGAAGTTCTTTGTGATGAGCGAACTGGCCCTCGAAGATGTCCAAGCTTCATCCTGAGAACCTGTGACTGTGTCACTTTGCATGTCAGAAACGCACCTTGCAGATGCAATTAAGGTGACGGAATTAGATTATCCAGCTGGACCTAATCTAATCACACGAACTCTTAGAAGCGATGAATTGTATTTTCTGTTGAATACTCTGACGGGGTTCAGACCACTGGATGCTAAAATATCATATCTTGGTATTTGAGAAAACAACAGATGGAAACATACTCTTAGCCCCATCTTTCCTAAAGCAGGTCATAAAAGCTCATTGGCTTTCCCCTAGGCCTGAAGAATGAAACACCCTTATCCCAGAAGACACAGGGCCACAGAAGCCAAAAAAAAAAAAAAATGGGATTGCCTAAGTCCGAGTTTATTGACATTGGATTGGGCCCCCTTTTCCAATTATATTTCCCCCACTACTAGCCATTAATTTTGTGCATAAAAACACAGATGCTCCATTGTTAGGCCCTCCTTTCTGAAGAGGTTCCTATGCCACATAAAATTTATCATCATTAAACATATGGATTTTGTTTCTTACATGAGAAAAACAATTCCTAAACTGAACATGGTGTTGCATCTCTGTAGTCCTCAGTGCTTGGAAGGTTGACATGGGATGGATTGCTTTTTGCCCAGGAGTTCCAGACCAGACCAACCAACAAACTCAAAAAGAAAAAGAAACTTCCTTTCTAAACCTCCATATAATGTTGTTCGTGTTTTATACACTACATTCAGCCAGTAGGAGTCAGCCCTGCATGCACACTTCCTCAGCTGCAGCCAGTAGAAGACAGTCCTGCATGCACACTGCCTCAGCTGCAGCCAGTGGGAGACAGCCCTGC
>CABHPH010155229.1:14697-38528 GCA_902168325.1 Peromyscus nudipes | reverse complement strand
CAGCCAGTGGGAGACAGCCCTGCATGCACACTGCCTCAGCTGCAGCCTGTGGGAGACAGCCCTGCATGCACACTGCCTCAGCTGCGGCCAGCAGTTGAGAACAGGTGAGTGCCAAGCACCAATAGGCCCAGAAAAAAAGCCCCTCGCCACCTCGCTCTCCTCCCTCCTCTGATGTCAGGGCTCTCACCCAGGGTGTCAGCATGGCTGCTCAAAGCCTCCTTTGTCACCAGAACATAAGGAGCAGCTTCTTGTCCTGGGTCTGTAACACCTGGACAGTTCTTCCCTGATGAAACTCGTAATGCAGTTGATTTCCCTCTGAGTGTATGTGCAAAGCATATTATGCTCCTTTGATCAAAATTATGCAAAAAGCCAGATGTTTGCTTTCATTATATCCTACAGACAGAAGTTGGTGTTGGATGACCTAGCTTAGCTAGTGTTCAAGTATCTCTGTCCTTTGAATTCTGCTTGGCATAGAAAAGGATGTATATACAAAGGTCTGTTGTTTTTGTTTTTTCTTGTCAGATTCTATTCTTAGGTTGAACACAAACCTACAAAGACTGGTTTCGATACTCAATTTCAAGGCTGAAAGCGATGCTCGTTCATTGTTTTGTCACACCCATGGGTCAGAAGTATGAACAGAGCCTGGCTCAACTGCTCCAGGTCCCCACATCAAGATACTGGTAAAACTATGTTCTGTTTGGGGGGAGATACTAAGGAAGAATTTGTTTAGAGGCCATGGAGGCTGTTGGCAGAATTTCCTTCTTGTGTTTGTGTTCTTGACATCCCCATTTTGGCTCATTCTCAGCAGAGTGAAGCCCTTCACTCCCAAGGCCTCTTCTCAGACTTTACAGGTGGCCTACATCTCCAGACAAGCGCTTCAAACCCTTCTTTGCTCTTGGCTTTCTCTGATCCCCCCCCCACACACACACACCGCCGCCTCCTATTCTACTACATCTCCCTGACTCCAACCAAAGAAAAGATCTCTGCTTTGAAGGATGTGTGTGCTTAGATTGACCTTACCTGGATAATACAATCTACCACCCTATGTTGCACTTACTTACCAAGCAGAATTTGGGTCAAAAATTCACCACTTGTATATCCTGATATCAGAAAAAGGTTTCCTAACATAGTGCATATAAATATAACAGGTCAATACAATCTTTAAATATCCTAAATAGGGGCTGGTGGTATGGCTCCAAGGTTAAGAGAATTTATGGCCCTTGCAAAAGACACAGGTTCAGTTCCCAGCACCCACATTAGGCAGCTGATAACCACTGATAGCTCCTGTTCCAGGGGATTCAGCACATTCTTCTGGCTTCCACAGACACCTACACACACACACGGTACACATAAAATCATGCGGGCATACACATGCACATAATTTAGGATAAATGCATATTAAATACATACAATGTACATGAAGTATAAATATGATGTTTTATTCCATTTTTGATGCTACAACAAAATACCTGAGATTAGGTAGTTTTAAATAATATAATTTTATTATTACTTTTCTGGGAGCTGGAACATCTAAGATTAGGCTCTGGTATTTGCTGTCTAGTGAGTGTCTTCTTGTTACATCTTCTATGGTACAGACAGAAGCGGGGGGGGGGGGGGGGGAGGGCAAAAAGAGCTAGCCAGTTCCAACAACTATTTATTAAGATCTGTTCATGAGGGCAAAACCTTCTTTCTCTAATTGCCTCCCAAATGCTACACTTCTCAATGTTATTGCTTGAGGCTTATGTTTTAGAGGGGCAACAAACATTCAAATCATAAGAATTAACTTACAAATTAAATTTATATAAATGTAGATATACATTAAAGTCAAATATATATTTTAAATGAAAGCATCCTGGCTTACACATTGATTCGGCTGGATTTGATAATATGCTTCAGTTAACCACATCAATGCCCTTGACCTGGGGTACTCCAAACATTCTATTTTTTTTGATTGCTCCATGGTGGTTGTTATAAGGTTGATTCAGTTATTCCATGGAGCCTCTCCACCAAATCTCCCCTCCCTATAAAATCAATGAAAGGTGGATATTGGAAAATAGTTTTAGACAGATGCTAATTCATATAACACAAGCATATGAGCCTTTCCAGACTATTAGGACAGAAGGCTTAAATTCCAGGATTTTGTGAGAGGATGCCCCTAATTAGTAGGTATGCATGAAGAGAGAAGAAGTGAGCCAGGAGGAATGAGCCATTCTGTGAGAGAGAGGTACTACTCTATCCTGCCTCTCAGCATCTCAACTTGGAACTGTTTATAAGATTCATTTAACATCTCAGACCATTCCTAGAGACATCCTTTATGTATGGCTATTACAAGGATAACTCCAGTATCTAGCACTGTGAGCTGGAGAGATGGCCCAGCACTTAAGAATGCTTGCTACTTCCAGAGGACCTGAATTTGGCTGCCAGCACCCACATCAAGCAGTTCACAACCACCTGAAATTCAAACTCTGGGGGATATGATGCCCTCTTCTGGCCTCCCCGGGCACATGCACTCATGTGCACAAACCCATACACAGATACACATATATATCATTAAAAATAAAATAAATTATAGGGAAAAAAAGATTCAAACACTGTGAAATGGGAACCATGCCTATAAACCCATATTTGTATATATACATACACACTATACATGTGTGCATATTAAATGAGATCTGTGTGGGCTTAGTGGGCTGACCCATGTGCCATTTTGTTTTTTTGAGCCACTATAATTTCATAATATCTTTTGGCACATACCATCCATCTTTCCTCTTGCTGAAATAGCTGCCCTGCATCTGCTATTCCACTGCCTGACATCAGAATTCTCATAATTATGCTTTTGTTTATGCATTACTTTTGCATTTTTACTTTTTCTGGGTTTTTTTTTTCTGTCCGTTATTATTTTTGTGGCATCACTTTGATCACTCTGGTAGAATCTGCTTCTCCTCTGCAACTCCTTAAATCACCAGTTTAGGAAGAGAACCAAGAGGAACCAACAAGGAATGGAGAGCTACTCATCACACTCCAGTTCCGGCTGGACCCCGAGACTCTATTACAGAACAGGTCAGTTGCCCAGGACTTCCATAAAAATTTGATGGTCATCGGATTCCCTTTCGACATTTTCATAATCTAGGCTCTCTGCCCTACGTTGATTACGTTTCTGACCCAAAACCAACAAGCTAAGAGGCTACACGGGGAGATGGAAAATTCACTGGACCAGGCGCCAGAAATTGTGAGATGCTGGGCCAACTCTGGAGCAAACCAGCTGTGTGACCTTGAACAAGTCCCAGCATCCCTCAGAACTGCTTTCCCCTCTCTTCCTCAATGAACAGCTGATAAAATTATGCTTGTGAGTTCTTCCAGATTCCTGTTAGGTCGTTCGTTCACCCTGGCTCTTTCTTCTTGTCAAGCTCTGCATCATGAAATAGTTCACAATTCTTATGAACCAACTGTTTGTATTACTTGTGCTCATTAATGTGAATTACCACTCGTGAGCTATGTAAATACCAAAAATGAACACTATATGCAATTTCAAAAACAATTCGGTTAAATTATTTGAGGTATGAGACAGCAAATGGGGGTATTTAACACTTCCCTGGGAGAGTAAGCCTTAGTTCTAAAATGTAGCGAATAAAAATTGGATCTGGGAAATGAGCTATGATTGGCCAAAGTCCATTGTCTTCATGAGGGTACAGGGATTTAAAAATATACCATTTGTGTAAGAACTGACCACATGATCTGGAACAAGAGGGCAGGGGGTGGTAAATTGGTGGGAAAATTAAAGATCCATTTTCCTCAGCTGCTTGATTTTTCATGCTGCTGAGTTTTGAGGTTACAGCATGTAACCAGAATATGAAACATCAGAAGGAAGGGAAACTCATTTAATATTATGTTAGTTGTAGAATTATAACTAGGTGCAGAGCAAAGAAAGTAGTTATCTATTATTCATTCCTTCTGAATAGACGTTTCCTGTCTGTGAATACAAAGCATGATTAGAATTCACTCGCTGAAACTCACAGATGCTCAGAGAGAACATTTCATTTCCATTTGATCTGACCTTGTGTATGATAATGGAGCCTCTTTAAAAAGGGGACAGTCATCTGTCCCCCTTAGACTGCACCCCTGAGAACTATTCCCAAGGGGCTCAGTGACTTGTCTAAGGTCACCCCCAAGGTCGCTTTACGCAATCCTCAACAGGTCTGGCCACAACACTGGTCAAGTGTGCTATCTTTATATCTACGTGTGGCTTCCTGCGTTCTATGAAGGCTTTTTCTTATCGATACCTGAGCATACTAAATTTAACATGTAAGATCGACCAGAGAGGAGTATGTATCCTTATTCATTCCAAGTGTCTCTGGCTGCTGAGTGGAAATGCTGGCTTCTTGGCATGGTAATAGGGAAGAAATAAACAAGACATAGATATATTATAGAGGTGGGAGAGGGATGGACGAACCTTGCATTTGACAGCTGCTTCCAGTGCCTGGATCTGAACCCGTCAGTCTCAGTACACTGAGATAAGACCTGCCTGCTTTTCTGCTGGTCCCTCTGCCCCAAACCAAATCATGACCTGAATCAACTCTAAAATTCAGATAAATTTGAAATAAACTCTATTCATTTTTTTTATTATTGAATCAGAACATCTCAGCTTAACTGATATGTCATTTAGTTCAAGCCCTCTAATAGTTGATAAGCACATGGATGAATGGGCGGAGCCTTGAAGGGGATGAGAGGGCCAAAGGAATGAAAAGGTAAGCATTTCTTTGATTAGAATCGCTGGCTCCAGGTCTAAACTACCTCACACACCCCTTCACCTAAATACCTCCTTGCTGAAACCCTACACTGACTCAAAAGTGAACCAAACAAATTTTCTTGGATGAGTTTTTTTTCATCACGTTCACAAGAAGGCGCCATCTGATATAAAGTAGTAAAACAAAAATAAACAAACCTATAATTTGAAGTAACAGCTCCAGGGACAATAACAAGGTTTTCCAATCTCCCGGATCATAATTAACTGTGTAAAGAATTAAAGAGAGGTTCAGGAGGGAGCGCTTAAACCTTTTTGTAAATTTTAAAACAAGCAATGATCTCCGTCGCCGCTCCCCAGGTTTATTCAAATTTGGACAATTAGGACAATTAAACATAAAACAGAGAC
This sequence comes from Peromyscus nudipes, assembly GCA_902168325.1. Lineage (NCBI taxonomy): Eukaryota > Metazoa > Chordata > Mammalia > Rodentia > Cricetidae > Peromyscus > Peromyscus nudipes. The sequence goes on along the minus strand of CABHPH010155229.1, from coordinate 33,379 downwards.
AGTTCCAAGGAGGGGCTGCAACAAAGCAGAGTAATTGCTGGTGCGGGCTATCAAATTTACATTCCAAAAGATTAAAAAGCTGATTTCCATTTAAAAACCAAGATCAGGCAATATCTAAAATAGATACCTCACCCCGTGGAGAAAAGCTTTTCATCAATAAAGGAGAAACAAAGGTGATTCTAGGAAACAAAACTAATCTTCGAGATGCTTTGATCACCTAAAACCACTTGCACTGTTTACCTGGGAATGGTTCCTTTTTTTTGAGTTGCCTTTAAAAAAACATCTGCTCTCCACACTGTAATAAAACATCACCATGAAGACCACCAAGGCATCCCTAGCAGGTCTGCTCACTGGGGCCCTCTTCTCCAGGTCTGGTCTCCTCAGGAACGGCAACCCCATCCATTCTGAAGTGTGAAACGGTGCCATGTTGTTGATTTTAAAGCTACTTCCAGCACTGAGGTTTTTTGCTCATTGTGACATTTCATACACATGCACTCCCAAAAGCTAATTACAAAATTTTTTCTAGTTATAGGATAATTTAAATTTTGTTTTGGGTTTTTTTGTTTGTTTGTTTTGTTTTCTCCCAAAACAGAAAAATAACATTACCTGAATTTTTTTTAATATTAATAGTAGGAGAAAACAATATCCTCCCTTTACATGTCTTAGGTTGTCCAGGTGGGGCCCTTCACAGTAGGTTGATAGATTAGCAGGGAGGGCACACAAATTTATTTACCAAGTGTTAATGTGACACCAAACTGCATTCAGAAAGACATTGTTTTAATGGTTAAACCTACATGTTTTTGTAATAGGTTTAATGAAGAGAGAGAAGTCATAGGAAAATACGATAGGCCGATAGGGTATGAACTAAGAGTAGCAAGCGGAAGAAACTTGTATTAAAAAACCCATTCATTACTGTCAGACTCACCCCAGCTTTGAAAATAACCATGCCCTTTCTCTGGGTAGAGGAAAAGATACCACCTGCCTTGGGGGAAGAGAAGAACATAGGCATTGAGATCCAATCTTGGAACTTTTACTCTACAGTAAAACTCCACATAGTTTTGATGGGTTAAATCTCTAGGCCCTCATGGGTAGCAAAGGGGAGCCTGTAGCCCCACCCAGAAGCCTCACCTCATTTCAGCTCAACGACAGAGATGATGGACTCTGAATGGTGACCTACAAGGACGGGAAGAGCTCAGCAGACAGGGGCTTGGATCCAGCCTCACACAGTGCCAGCCTCACAGTGGCTAAAAGGTTCCAGCCTGACACCCATGACATCTCACCAGCGTGACTGCCTAGATATGAGCTGAGCAAAGACAAAATGCACAAGCCAAAGCGGACGGGAGAAGGCCACAAGGCCTCAACCCTGCATAACTAAGGAATGCTCAGAGCTGGAATAAACAGTCTTTCCTAGGGAGGAGTATGCCAAGTAGTCGGCTCTGAAGAAGCAAGTAACATTATACATACTGAGCAGGTTATATTTAGGAATATATATGTATATACATGTATATGCATATTTGTATATATACGTGTATATGCACGTGTGTGTGTGTGTGTGTGTGTGTGTGTGTGTGTGTGTGGGTGTGTGTAACAACAATTTTTAAAAAGAGGCCATGAATTTGAAGGAGAAAAGAGAGGGGTAAAGGGGAAGGTTTAGAGGGAAGAAAGGGAAGGGAGAAATGATGTAACTATGTGGTGATATATTGTGTACCCTAATAAATTTGCCTGAAGATCAGAGAACAGAACAAGCCACTGGATTAAACATAGAAGTCAGGCAGTGGTGGCACACACCTTTAATACAGGCACTTGGGAGGCAGAGAGCCGTCTAGATCTCTGTGAGTTCAAAGCCACCCTGGACTACATGAGATTGACTCAGTCTAGGAGAGAAACAGAGCCAGACAGTGGTGGCACACATCTTTAATCCCAGTACTTGGGAGTCACATGCCTTTAATCCCAGCACTAGGAAAGTTGAGACAGGAAATGAGATGAGTGGGCAGAGAAAGGTATATAAGGCATGAGGAGACAGGAACTAAAGTCTTTCGGCTGAGGAAAGCTTTTTCAAGCTGAGGAGTTGGTGAGGTAAGAGGTGGTGGCTGTGGCTTGTTCCTTTGTCTCTGATCTTTCAGCATTTACCCCAATATCAGGCTCCGGATTTTTATTATAAGACCGTTTAGCAACTCATGTTACATAATCATATTATATTCTCAATATTTTTAAAAATTAAAAACAGTCGAGCCTGGTGCAGTTCCCACCATGGTAGTCTTAGGCTTAGGACAACCCCTAGCACTGTAACACCTACACAGTGGCCAAGGGCCTGTGGACCACGACAGATGTTATAAAGGTTCATCTCAGTTATCACCTTAATGAGATCTAGACTTAGCTGGGACACAGGTCCCTGCATTTGCCTGTGGGGAATCATTTTGACTAGACTGATTGAGATGAGAATACCACTGTGTGTATCATCATTTCTTGGATCCTAGATGGCATCAAAAGGAGAAAGAGAGCTGGCTACAGGCATCCATCCTTCTCTGCCTCCTGCCCTGAATGCGCTGTGACCAGCTACTTCAATCTCCCATCACCTTGACTTCTCTTCCATGACGGACTTACCCTCTAACCACGAGCCAAGGTAAGTCCTTTTCCCCTTAAGTTGCCTTTGTCGGGGTATTTTGATGCAGCAACAAGAAAAGAAACTAAGACAGAAGCCCTGCCTAGAATCTCTAGACAGGCTTACTACTGAAATATATTCCCAAAGAGAACCAGACTACAAAGTACTTCTTCAGTATACAGACGTTGATTCTTGGCCATGAGGGAAACATGTCATCATCAAAGACAAATCAAGGTACCAGTGAATGACAGTAAGGAGATGGAGACATATGAACTCTCAGAAAAAGAATTCAAAATAGTTATTTTGGGGAAGCTCAACAAGCCTCACCAAGAAACACTTTAGACACTTTCCAGAGAAATTTAACAGTAAAATTGGAGTAATATTTAAAACACATGCAAGAGTAGTGGAACTGAAAATTATAATGTACAAATGTAAAATGTGATGGAGAGTATCAACAAGAGAACTGAGCGAGCAGAGGGAGCTGTGAACGTTAAGACAGGGTGCTTAAAATGTATGAGCATGAAAATGAAATGAATAAGGAGTAATGAAGAAAGCTTGCAAGATTCAAGGGATTATGTCAACAGAGTAGATGGACATGTCACTGGTCAACAAGAAGAAGTAGAGATAGAAAAATGAGGATTTAACAAAATAGTAGGAGAAAACTTTCCAAACCTGGAAAAAAAATATAAACATCCAAGACCAAAGCAGACAAAGGACACCAACAACAATGATTTCAGGGGGAGGGAGTCTATTGCTTCGATGAAACAACATGACCAAAATGCAAGTTGGGGAGGAAAGGGATTATTTGACTTACACTTTAGCATTGCTGTTCATCACTGAAGGAAGTCAGGACAGGAACTCAAACAGGGCAGGATCCTGGAGACAGGAGCTGATGCCGAGGCTGTGTAGGGGTACTGCTTACTAGCTTGCTTCCCATGGCTTGCTCAGCCCACCTTCTATATGGAACCCAGAATCAACATCCCAGGGATGGTACCACCCACCATGGGCTGGGCTCTCCACCATTGATCACTAAGAAAATGCCTTACAGCTGGATCTCATTGAGACATTTCCTCAACTGAGGCTCCTTTCTCTGATGAGTCTAGCTTGTGTCAAGTTGACACATCAAACCAGCCAGTGCAGAGGGTTACTATGTACATATTGTAGACAATCAAAAATTAAAGACCAAGAAAGAAAAATGTTGTTTTACTCTTTTGTGGGGGGGGGGGGCCTGCCACCCAGCTCCCAAATAAATCATACATGGAGGCTTATTCTTACTTGTAAATGCCCGGGCCTTAGCTTGACTTAGTTTCTAGCCAGCGTTCCTTAACTTAACTTATCCTGTCTACTTTTTGCCTCTGGACTTTTCCCATTCTCTTATTTCTGTAAATCTTACTCTTACTCCATGGCTTGCTGGTTGTGTAACTGTGTAGCTGGGTGGCTGGCCCCTGGAGTCCTCCTTGTCTGGCTCCTTGATCTTTCCTACTCCTATCAGTTTTCTCCTTCTATATATACTCTCTGCCTGCCAGCCCCACCTATCTCTCTCTCCTGCCTTGCCATTGGCCGTTCAGTTCTTTATTAGACCATCAAGTGTTTTAGACAGACACAGTAACACAGCTTCACAGAGTTAAACAAATGCAGCATAAACAAAAGTAACACACCTTAAAATAATATTCTACCACAGAAAAGCAACATGGGAATAGAAGCAACTCCCATATGAAGGAACTTCAATATGTCTACCTATAGACTTCTACCGGAAATCCTACATACCAGGAGAGAGATGAAGATACATTCACTGTGCTGAAGGAAAATAAGGCGAGTGGGGGCTACTGCCCTCAACAGAGCTGTCCTTCAGCACCGAAGACCATCGTTCTCAGACAAACAAAAGCCCTGGGGCCTCTTTACTACCAGACCTATCTTATAAGAACTATTAAAGGAGCCAGTGTTCCGCTGTGAGAGAAAAGGACACAAAAAGAGCAGCATAAAAGTTTCTGAAAGTATAAAACCCACCAGTCAAGGTAAGTATACAGTAAAATTCAGAATAATAAGAAATGAAGTATATAAACCATTTATGCCTTTAGCATAAACATTAGAAGACAAAATGAATCAAACAGAATACTCAGACAACTCTTGGGACATAATCATAATGTAGGCATTCAAAATGTGGGTTAGTGAAGTTCACTGTGAGAGTGTTGTGTTGTTTTGTTACAATCTAAGTTAAGTAATTATCAGCTTTAAATAATCTGTTATAACTATAGGATGTAATTTGTAAGCCTCGGGGTAACCACAAAGCAAAAGCCCATAATTGATGTGCTAAAAAGAAAAACACACAAAATCAAAACACCCCTGGAGAAACTCGCTTTAGTACAAAGGAAGACAGTGAAAGAAAAAGAAATTATTGTTGTCTTTAGTTGACCTCAAAAGCCAAGGCAACAGAGACAAAAATAGACAAATGGGGTCGCATCAAACTAAGACGTTTCTGAAAACAAGAGAAACAGCTAGAAACAACCAACAGACTAAAGAAACAACCTGCAGATAAGTAAAAATATCTGCAGACTACAAATCTGATAAAGGTCTAAGTTCCCTAATTTATGAGGAATGTAAACAACTCAATAGCCAGGAAACACTGTCAAAAAGAGGCAAAATGCTTGGATGCATATTTCTCAAAAGAATATATACAAATAGTCAATAATATATAAAGTACACCAATCATCAGAGAAATGTAAATTCAAACCACATTAAACTACCCTCTCACGTTTGTTATAATGCTTATTATCAAAAAGTCAGTCGATAACAAATGTAGACCAGGATGCGGTAAAGGGAACCTTTACCCAGTGTTAGTGAGAACACAAACTGGCACAGCTATTCCACACACACAAAACATGGAAATTTGTCAAGTTATTAAAATAAAGCTACCATATGCCCAATAATCCCACTACTGTGCACATATCCAAAGGAAATTTAATTAGTATGTTGAGATATCTGCATTCCTGTATTTGCTATAGTGCCATTTACAAAAACCAATAAATGAATCAATAAATCAATGAATAAACCAATAAATCAATAAATGAAGGAAGGAACTGTGGTAGATACATACAGTATATACCATTATACCACAGTGTGCATGTGCACATATATTTGTAACCTATATAGACATACATAACCATATATGTATTCATAGATATGTTTTTATATATACCATCTATATAGATAGTGTATACATGTGTACCATACATATCAATGGAGTTTATTATTCAGATATAAAAAGAACAAAATCCTGGCATTTATGGCTACATAGAAGAACTTACAGAACATCATTTTAAGTGAAATAAACTAAGCACAGAAAGATAGATATTACCTAATCTCACTCATGTGTGGAATCTATAAAAACTGATTTTATGGAAGTAGAGGATGGTTGTAGCTAGAGTTTTCCTGCCTGGCCCACAGTCAGGACAAATCTCTCTCACCTGCCAGTCCCACAGCCGCTCAGACCCAACCAAGTAAACACAGAGACTTATATTGCTTACAAACTGTATGGCCGTGGCAGGCTTCTTGCTAACTGTCCTTATATCTTAAATTAATCCATTTCTATAAATCTATACGTTGCCACGTGGCTCGTGGCTTACCGGCATCTTTACATGCTGCTTGTCCTGGTGGCGGCTGACTGTGTCTCCTTCCACCTTCCTGTTCTTTTCTCTTCTCTGTTAGTCCCACCTATACTTCCTGCCTAGCCACTGGCCAATCAGTGTTTTATTTATTGACCAATCAGAGTAATTTGACATACAGACCATCCCACAGCAGATGGTGGTTACCAAATGCTTCCATAGTTAGGAGGGAGGGTAGGTGAAAGCTAGTTGAAGGATATATAATTACAGCTGGGTAGAAGGAACATTTTTAAATATCTAGAAGACAGGAAGCAGGAAAGTGGTTGGAAGCATGGTCAGGGCCTGAAGAGTGTAGATGGCCTGGGAAGGAAAGATGGAAGCTACTGATGTGCATAGCGCTTCTTTTGGAGGGATGAAAATATCCTAACATTGAGGAGGGGCCCACAAGTCTTGAGGAAATGGCAAGTCATTGGCTTAGACATTTGAGGAAAGTAAATTGTATGATATGCGAACCAAAATTCAAGGAAGCTATTTTAAATCAATGAAACGATTCTGAATGATCTTCTGCTAGACTCATAGATGGGTACCTAGTCCAGTTGTCAACAGAGAGGCTGCCTCAGGCAGCTGATGCAAGCAGATGTAGAGACCCACAGCCAAACATTAGGCGGAGAGAGCCCAGGTTGGAGGTCGCCACTGGGTTCCTCCCCTCGGAGCTCCTGGAACCCTGTGAAGAGGCAGAGGAGGAATTGTGGGATCCAGAGGTGTTGAGGACACTGAGAGAACACGGCCTGTGGAATGAACTAAGCAGGGCTCATGGGGGCTCACAGAGACTGAAGCAGCAATCATGGAGCCTGCATGGTTCTGACCTAGGTCTTCTGCATAGATGTTATGGTTGTAGGCTTGGTGTTTTGGGGGTACTCTTGATGATGAGAATGGGGGAGTGTCTCTGATTCTTTTGCCTGTTCTTGGGACCCTTTTCCTCCTACACTGCTGCCTCACCCAGGCTTGATGTGAGGGTGTGTGCCTGGTCTTTTTGTATCTTGTTGTGCCGTGTTCAGTTGATGTCCCTGGGAGGCCTGATCTTTTCCAGGGGGAGACAGGAGGGAGGGGTTGATCTGGGGAAGAGAGGAGGTGGGGAAGAAAAATAGAAAAAAGAAAGCTATTTTAACAACAACAACGAAAAAGCTAGACACATCTACATCAGTACATGTGTAAGAAAGCAACATGATGTTGATATTATCAAGACCTTTTTTCAGTACCGACTATGGATCAAACAACAAAATTAAAAATTCAGACTTAGAGCAAGCGAGGAGAGGATCTGAAGTTGTTCTACAAATTATCTCAATTTGTTCATACTTCTCTCTAGCAGCTGTGTCTCGACATCTTCAGGTACCTACTAACTATTTACACAGAATACTTCTAAATGCATGTGTTTATGAATCAAATGAATGGCTAGAGAGATGGCTCAACAGTTAAGAGCACTGGCTGCTCTTCCCGAGGATCCGGGTTCAATTCCCAGCACCCACATGGTGGCTCAAAATGGTCTGTCATTCTAGTATCAGGGGTCTTCTTTGGGTTTCTGTAGACATTGTCTGCAAGTGGTGCACAGACATACAAGCAGGTAAAATACCCATATACAAAAAATTAATAAAGTAAAAATTTTAAAATAAAAAGAATCAAATAAAGGGCTGACTCAGAGGGTAAAGGCTACTGCTGCCAATCCTAACAATGTGAGTTTGATCTCTGAGTCTGTCTAAGTTAGGGTTTACGATTGCTGTGAAGAGACACCATGACCACAGCAACTCTTATAAAGAAAATACTTAATTGGGGTGGCTTGCTTACAGTTTCAGAGGTTCAGTCCATGATCATCATGAAGGGGAGCATGGCAGCGTGCAGGCAGATGTGGTGCTGTAGCTGAGAGTGCTATATCTTACAGGCAACAGGAAGTTGACTGGCTGTCACACTGAGGGAAGCTTGAGCAAAAGAGACCTCAAGGCCCGCCCCCAGAGTTACAAACTTCCTCCAACAAGGCCACACCCTCAAATAGTGCCACTCCTTTTGGGGACATTTTTTTCAAACCACCACAAAGTCTCACACAGTGGAAGTAAGCAAGCTGTCCTCTGATGTGTCCCTATACACACACACACACACACACACACACACACACCCCTAATAATAATAATAATAAACATAAAATAATAATAATAAATAAAATGTAATAAATTTTAAAACAAAAAATAAAAAAAGTATCTGTATATCTGTATATCCTAGAAGACTTCAACTATTATCTGGCCAAGCTCAACCTCAATTTCTTTCTTAATCAAATCAATCCTGTTTTGCCATGCATTTTTGTTACAATCAGAAATGTCATCACACAGAAAGCAACACTGAGAGCTTATGAAATTCGGAAAAAATAAAATGGTGGTGAGGGAGACAGTATTGTGGCCTTTCCAGAATTGTGGTTCCAGTTACCTAAGCTCCCTAGAAACTCAAGATATCACAGGCTTTCCCTGTGGGAAGACATCCTTTAGTACTCTGCTAATCATGTCTGAGCATGTGTAACTTCCTGCTTAAAAGCAAAACCTACAGAAAGCTTCATAAAAGACAAGTCATAAAATGCATGTAACAAGGAGTCCTCAACCCTTCCATATACACAACCCTCCCACACACAGACTCACACAACAGCATGGAAGGATTCATCTCTGAGGAGCCCCAAACTTTCAACTATCCTAATATTTGAGACTGTACTAATGCATTCTCTCCATAGGAGCGGTCCTTAAGTGTTTCCTATGGATGAGGCCAGCCTGGGATTGGATCCAAGAGGAAGAACAAGCTGACACATCAGTGTATCTCCAGTTTTGCCACTAGGACTTGGGGTCAGTGGCTTCTCTTCCTTAACTTCCCCATCAGCAACGGGGTAAGCTTTTGATGCCTTTCCTACCAAAGATGAATGGAACACAAAAAGATCAACTAGAAACTGAAAGTCACTGAGAATCCATAGACTCAAAAAATATCTATTCCTGTGGCTATTGTTCCCAGAAAACAAGCTGTCACCACAGCAGAAACACTTCAAATACACCTGTAGCACAACCAGGAGAGAAGACAGAAGATCCCCTGGGTACAAACTGCAATCTAGTCAGCAGCCACTGGTGGGGTAGATACATTTTAATCACCACAATAAGCTAATGTATGAAACACATAGATACCTGTACCAAAACAAGTATTCAAGGTAAAAAGGGGAGTCAGGGCAAAAACATACATGACAATCAGGGGGGAAAATGTATGACAATAAATACCCTCTCCATAACAGAATACAAGCTAATGGAATAAAAGAAAACCTATATGTGGTGATATTGTGTTCCCCAAAATATTGTGCACCCTAATAAACTTATCTGGGGTCAGAGACAGAACAGCCACTAGATACAAAGGCTAGAAAATGGTGGCACTCACACCTTTCATCCTAGCATTCCAGAGGTAGAAATCCCTCTGGATCTCTGTGAGTTCAAGGCCACAATGGAAATGGCCAGGCATGGTGATTCACGCCTTTAATCCCAGAAAGTGAGCCTTTAATCCCAGGGAGTGGTGGTAGAAGGCAGAAAGATATATAAGGCATGAGGACCAGAAACTAGAAGCTTTTGGATGGTTAAGCATTTGGCTGGTTAAGCTTTTAGGTTTCGAGCACAGTTCAGCTGAGAGCCATTGGGATGAGGACACAGAAGCTTCCAGTCTGAGGAAACAAGATCAGCTGAGAAGTTGGCCAGGTGAGGTTAGCTGTGGCTTGTTCTGTCTCTCTGACCTTCCAGCATTCACCCCAATAACTGGCCTCAGGTTTGATTTTATTAATAAGACTCTTTAAGATTCGTGCTACACCTATAAATAAAAATGAATCGTGTGGATGAAGCTTGCAGACGTAATGATGAGCAAAGGATGGAAAACAGAAAGGGATGTGTGTCAGCCAGGCATAGTGGCTCACACCTTTAATCCCAGCACTCGGGAGACAGAGGCAGGCAGATCTCTGAGTTCGAGGGCAGCCTGGTCTTCATAGAGAGTTCCAGGACAGCCAGAGCTACATGGAGAGAACCTGCCAGGAAAAAGAAGACACGTTAAATTTAAGAAATGATGCGTGCTGCACAATTCCATTCATATGATAAGGAGTATAATGCAACTCGCCTGTGCTATGAGGGGTCGTAACAGTGGTTCCTTTCACAGGTGGGCAGATGGTAATGGTTTTATAGGGTGCATAGGTCCCTGAGAAACAGCTGCTAGAATAAATGCAAATCCATGAACCCGCAAACTTGAGATGTGGACCCATTACGCATGTTATACTAAACAATAAAAATAATTAATTGAAAGAAAGGCTGTCGGTGGCCAGTAGAAGCAGAGGAGAGCGGTTCCTTTAATCACACACCTGAAAGGTCATGGTCAGTGTTCCAGCAAGATAGGATAACAAAAAAAAAAAAAAAAAAATCACAACCACTTACTCATCCAATAAATGAATTGAGACAGAAATGAAGACCTGGAACTCCTGGGAAACCTACTGTTAGGCTTCGGCTTGACGAATGGACAGGCATTTAAAAGCGTGATTGGGCAAAAGGCTTGATACAATCCTAACAGACTGAAGGGCCAGTCTCTATTTGGAGCATTCCTTTGGAATGAGGACATTTAAGGAGAGAAGAGAAGGGAGAACATGGCCCTTCTAGGTTTCGTGGCTTTCTTTTATATTTAGAAGGGTTTAAGTGTCCTTGGCCTCACCCTGAGGAAGAGGAACTCTGGCTTCTAGGACCCCTGAGGTGGAGAGAGCAGGAAGGCGGGAAGGCCTTACTTCTGAAGCCTCCTGGTCTCCTTCAGTTCACAGTACTCAGCACAGCAAAGGGTCTCACTTCATGTGCTGCCCCAACAGACCACACACAGCTCTGCGGAACTATAACGGATGAGGGCCAGGGGACTGCGAGGATGACTGGAGCAGCCAGAGACTGCGGGTTCCCTCAGAGAACCTTCCAGGAGGGGCACACCTGGAAGAAAGAGACATTCCCCACAAAGGCATAGAAAGCACCTCCCAGGCCCGTCACCAACTGCTTCCAAACTCTCAAAACGAACACGAACTAATTACTACAGCAAGCTCCAGGATGAAAGAGCTGAAGAGCGGAGTGAGTAGATCCTAGAAGAACAAATCACACACGTTACCTATGCCACAGAATCCTGGGGTCACACATCAGCTACTCTGAGATTGTTTCAGGTCCAAATATCCACCATCTTTTCACGAGTTGTACATGTCAGAACTCAAACAACCATTCATACCATCCAGGAGCATCCACTTATTCCAGGAGCAGCTGAGAAGCAGCCACAGGCACATCCACTGCATGCAAACAGGGGAGCTGCCCCTCTCTGTCTGCCTCGCACTCAGCATTTCAACAGGACTGCAGTGGGAAGGGAAGGGAAGGGCTCTGAGGAAGCAAGTCCTGAGACAGGGATTCAGGAACACATAGTTTACTGGGGACATACCAGAGAATGAGGGGCGGGGGTGAAGGAAATGGGCTGTGGGAGAAGAAAGGATCCAAAGTGATCCAGAGAAGCTTCTCTAAGCAAGGAGGTCCACCTTTGGTAGCCTCCATTTCAGTCCTTCACTCCAGGGTGGGTAGAGGCGACCACAGCCTCCTCTCCATGGAGACTCCTGAGGCAATTCTTTAGAGAAAGGAAAGCTGGCTGGAACCAGCAGCCAATACTCCCCATAGAATTGGGGAGTACCAATGTGGTGAAGGATTGGAAGCTGGGCAGAGTCCACCACACTAACCATTTGAACCCTAGATTCAGCCTTAAGGGAGCAAGCAGTTCATGTCCACAGTCACACTAATCTATTCCTCCAACACAATCCTTATACTTTCTCACAACTAATTTTTTTTAATCATCTAGTTTTCCTACAAAAGAAACCTCATCTTTATACCAGAGACCCAAATTAGGTTTTACAAATGATGTGTCCCATACATAGGCAGCCACAGTTAAAACAAATATTATAATTTGAAGTTGAGACATTCTTAAAATATATAGGTTGGTTTAATTTAGCAGTTTCCATAATCCAATGTCTGTCAGCAGCCATGCTTTTTTGTACATTAGCATTTAAAAAATTCAGAGTCAACAAAGCACCATACAGGACCAGTAGATGGTGGCAATGGACATCAGAAATGAACTTCCTTTGAGTTCCTTGATATTGGAGAGCAATAAACAAGCAGAAACTTGGGGAGGAGGACAGAAAGCATCTTCTCTTGAGCCATAAATCATAAAAATTGAATTAGATCATCTCAGATCGAGGGACAAAACGCTGGTTATAGATCCATTTTACGACACTGGCTGACATGGATTCCATTGGTGACTCACTGGACAGCGTTACTTACCCAGAGTGCTCCTCTGACAACATAAACGCTCAACATGAAGATACATGTGACACCACAGGAAGAGACAGAAAGGGCAGCCTGAGACAATTTGCCCAGCATGGAGACTTCAAGTGTCACTCATGCACTCCTAAAGCCTTCTCTCAGTTCCTCTGTTACGTTCCATGTGGCTCCCAATCTCTATAATCCCACCCTCTTTCCAGATACAGCCAACATGACCAATCATCTGTACCTGAGCCTTAGGAAATCAGATCAACCCTTGAAGACTGACTATGCTGTCACTGGATGAGCCAGGATCCAGACAAGGGCAGTGGTGGGATTTCAGTGAAGAGTCTATTTGTGGGGAAGGATGGGGTTAAAAGAAACACACAAGGATTGGGAAGTGCCCTGGTTTTGCAATTGCAGAACAGTTTATTGGCTAGATGAGAAGGCAGAAAGGAAGGACAGCTATGATTTTAAAAAAGAAAAGGAAAAAAAGAGAGGGGTTAGGACTCGAGAGTTGTGTCCCCAAAGGAAAACTGCACCCTTTAGTCAAAACAAATAGGGAAGGGCTAGAAAGATGGCTTGCTGGGCAAAGTTCTTGCCGTGCTAGTATAGAGGCCTGAGTTCAATCCCCAGCATTCACCGTATCGGGAGAATTGTTCATATAGCCATCCACTGTGCCAATAAAACCACCTTGAATCAAAGGATGGAGTCAGTGATTGGCTGACCAGGATTAGCCATAAAGTTCTTGGAGGACTGCAGAGGCCTGCTGGAAGGGACAGGAAGAGAGAGGAGGGGATTTCCAGGGCTGGTGGTTTGGGTAAAAATGTGGAGAGAGGGTCAGCCAATCAGAGAGGGTCAGCCAATCAACACTCTGCTGTCCTTGGATTTTCCAGGTCTTTATCTCAATTTCTGACTCCCAGGTTTTTAATTATACTGAAACAATTTAGTTATTAGTTACAAGTGGTGTCCAATGTAGAGGCTTGAATATTCACACATAGGGCCTGGAAAAAAGCTAAGAAAAGTTCTAGACAAGCAGCCAGACTTGGCTTTCTAGTCCTTCAGTCTCTCAGGCAGGATGGTGCTCAGCACACAGAGGTTCGGCTACCGGCCAGCAGGGCTGGAGCCAGCTGCTAGCGCCACGTGCTGAGCTGAGACACGAAGCAGCTGACATGGCAGTTTAAGATTTGTCAGTTTAAGATTTGTCTCACATGGTCAGAGAACGCTGCAGGTGATGAGTGAAGCCAGGTCCAGACACAGAAAACCTCTAAAAAGATATGTTTGAAAATGTGCTTAGATGCTGAAGAAAGAGAAGAAAATGAGTATAGACCGTCAAACAATAAAGAGTTTAAGAAAATAATAAAGTCTTTAAAGAGAAAGTGAAGTAATATTTTTTAAAAAGCCACATAAAGATGGGAGATACACAGGGAATCTGGATCCTGTATGGTGCTTTGTTGACTTTGAATTTTTAAATGCTAAAGTACAGAAAATAATAGCTGCTGACAGACATTGGATTGTGGAAACTGCTAAATTAAACCAACCTATACATTTTAAACATGTCTTAACTTCAAAATGGAAGTCAGAAAATATGTTGCATTGGGTGAGAGATTATGCTTTTGTATCCACAGGAAACAGAAAGTTATAGTTCTCTTCAAAATTAATGAAGATCAGATTTGATTGGGGGAGACCTCCTGAAATCTTGGCTACAGACCTAAAAAAGGAAACCAAGAAAGACTACAGGACAAGTGATGTATATACTGATCCCTCTACTATGGGAACAGCTCTGAGACTAGATGAGACATGATAAATCTTGTTGGCTACAGAGTCCTCATGACTTATTATTTATTACATGTCATCCTTTCATATGGCATGGGTAAAGGTTTGGTTATATAGCACAAACAAACTTACAAAGTTAACAGATGCCTTTTACCTGCTCAAACACAAAAAAAAATTACCTTTAACTAACTTGTATACACCACACATTCCATACTTGTGTTAATGCAGATATATATGTTACCTTTAAAAGTTTTTGTGTTTTCAGAACAAAAGAACCAGACACCAATGAAGACAAGTAGCTCAGATGATTCAGCCTCTCAGAATGCCTGTGTTGCAATTTCCTCAAAATTCTGCATCCATAACAACTTCAAGGCTGCTGGTTGAGATGGTCCAGCCTCACAGACTGTCCAGCCAGGATTTCAGATGGGCCGTATACTTTCCCATCACACAGAGACTAAACAAAAAATAATACAGTTAACTCTCCTGGGACTTGGCCATTGTCTCAATTTTCTCAGGATCCCCTGGGGATTCCATCACCCTCAAACAGCAGGAAGTATTTTTTTTCATTTTACTTTATCAAGAAATTTTCTACTCACTCCACATACCACCCACAGATCCCCTCTCCTCCTTCCTCCTAACCCCAGCCCTCTCTCCCAAGCCACCCCGCATCCCCACATCCCCCAAATCAAGGTCTCCCATGGGGAGTCAGCAGAGCCCGGCACACTGAGTCTAGGCAGGTCCAAGCCCCTTCACACTTCACCAAGGCTGTGCAAGGTGTCACATCACAGGCACCGGGTTCCCAGAAGCCTGCCCATAGACCAGGGACAGATCCCGATCCCCCTGCCTGGGTGCCTCCCAAATAGTTCAAGCCAAACAACCATCTTCCATATCCAGGATGACCCCACCTTGGTCTGCTGGCAGTGGTCCAGAGGGTGCCTGGACTGGTCTACTCTGGTGACCGGTCTAGCGAATAACCTAGCTGTCATCATAGAGCCTTTGTCCAGTGACTGATGGAGGCAGATGCAGAGATCCACGGCCAGGCACCAGGCTGAGTTCTGGGAATCCAATTGATGAGAGGAGGGATTCTGCAGGTGAGGGATGTCGAGATCATGATGGGAGGATGTGCAGAGATGACTGGCCACACTAGTGGAAGCCCATGAACTGTGGACTGGTGGCTGTGGAGCCCCCATGGGACTGGACTAGGCCCTCTAGATATGTTTTTTTTTTAGCAGGAAGTAATTTTAGGAACATGATGCCCACATTCCCTAGAGGTGGGGTGTGTGGTTTTGGGTCATTCAATAGATATTTGTTATCTTTTAGGGGAGTTGGTCACAAGTAGTTATTGGTCATGATCAGAGAGGAAACTGAGCAAAAGAAATTAGATTCAGGGATCTAGTTCTGAAAAGAAAAAGGAGAAATACAGAAACTACAGAATAAAAGGGTAGATTATTGAATCCACTTTCAAGTTAAAAAAGCAACTACTAATCTCAAATATTTTACATTGGTATGGATTTTAGAATATTGATACAAATTTAAGGTTATTTTTGTTATACTGTATTATATGTTTCTATTTCTTATTTATGATATTATACCTATGCAGCTCATTTTAAAATGTAACATAAAGTTCTAGTCCTTGAAAGGTATTTAGGATAATAAAGATATACAGGTTAATAGTTAGTCATATATAACATTAAACTTATAGTCATATTAGGTATGTTTTCAAGGTCAATCAGAGACATATTTTAAATAGCTAGATAGTCTTCAAATACTTCAGAGACCTACAGACTATGGCATTTTCATGTTTTAATAACATAAGGCTTTTCATGACAGTGAGACATATCTGCTCCTGGCAGCACCAATTTACTCCAAAATAGGATGATGGACATTAAAGAACCTCCATATGGAGTTTGCTTTCATTTGTGGCAAAGTTAGCCACTGGGCAAGAAACTGCCCTTGCCTAGACTCCTGGCAGTATGCTATCCAAATTGGACAAGCAGGACACAAAAGAAAGCGATTGCCAAACTTTGCCAAGACAAGGTAGACAGTCCTTCAAAATGCCTGCTTCACAGAAAAGTCTGTCAGATATTCTAGGCCTGTAGGCCTAAGATGGATGCCCCAACATTACAGAGGAACCCTGGGTGACTGTCCAGGCAGCGAGATGTCTCTGTCATTTCTTAGTTTTAGAAGTTGCTTGCTCTGCACTTCCTGTTTATTCATGTGATATTATATCCTTCTCGGGTCTCTGTTGGGGTTAGAGATTAGATGGTTATAGTTACACTTAGTTATGACAAAAAGTAAATTAGGTAGAAAACTTTGGACCCTCCAAAATCAGATAGATAACAGTGTTTTCTCTGAAATTGCCAAATACTAATGTACTGGACATTGTGAATGTATTTCTTGTTTAATAATTGTTGTTATTGTATATAGTTTTACTATGTCAGAGTTAAAACATTTCTTTTTATTTAGACTAAAAGGGGGAAATGTTCATACAGTCATTCCACTGTGCCAATAAAATCACCTTGAATCAAAGGATGGAGTCAGCAATTGGCTGGCCAGGATTAGCCATAGATGACCTGGAGGACTGAAGAAGCCTGCTAGAGAGGAGAGGAAGAGAGAAGAATGTACTTCCAGGGCTGGTGGTTTGCATTAAAAAAAAAAAAAGTGGAGAGAAGATCAGCCAATCAGAGAGGGTCAGCCAATCGACTCTCTGCTGTCCTTGGATTTATCAGGTCTTTATCTCAATTTCTGACTCACTAATTTTTAATTACACTGGAACAATTTAGATGTTTGTTACATCCATGCAATAAGGCAGTCATGGGAGCACAATGATATCCCAAGCTGGGGAGGCAAGCACAGGAGGATCCCTGGGGCTCATGGATCAGCCAAGTCTAACTAAGTGGATGAGCTCAGGTTCAGTGAAAGACCATATCTTAAAAATCAAAGTGAACACAGTAGAGAAGGACATCCAGCATTGGCCTCTGACCAAAACAGAGAGGGGGAAAGAGAAACACATGGGGTGAATAAATATTCCGTGAGACCCTTCTTTTAACTACCTGTCAGTACCATGGTAATTTGGAACCATTTAGAAGCCAGGGAACCAAGATCTGCACAATTCAACCACAAGGATGTAGTGTAGAGTGAAGAGCAGACCCTCTCCAGCAAAGCAGCCCCTTGACAAAGCATGCTTTGGCATATTTTGTAAACAGGCTGTGGTCCTAGTTCTGAAAATGCGTGGTTCCTTTTGAACGATGCCTTTCGAGAAACTTCCTGTGTGGTTGATTTTTTATGACTGCCATGTGTCATGCATTGTCTTACCATTGACTTACCATTAGTTATTTCAAGTTGTTGGGCCCTCACAATAACCAGGTATGGGATAAATTCACTTCTTTTTATTTTTATTATTTATTTATTTATCCATTTAGGTTTTTCCAGACAGGGTTTCTCTGTGTGGCCCTGGCTGTCCTGGAACTCGCTCTAGAGACTAGGCTGACCTCGAACTCCGAAATCTGCCTGCCTCTGGAATTCACTTTCCTATACAGATCATCAGCTGCATGCATACAATGTAGTCAAAGAACTGAATTAGCACCACCCCACCATGGATGCCACGGAGGCCAGGATAGAGCCCCACATTCTGACCTCGAAGCCTGCTCACTTTCCTCCTTTTCTAGAATAAAGATGCTGCCATTCTTCACAATGCCTTGAAAGATCTGGTCTCTCTCAAAGGGCATGGGCAAGGCTTACACTCCTCGCCTAAAAATAAAACTTAGTTACACTACTTTATAGTCATAGATTTTTACCAAAAACAACAAAATGATGGTGATGATTCATCTCCACCATGCCCACCAGATGCAAGGCCAGATGATGTTTGACTGTATCTAAAAGTCAGATTCAATTCACACACACCCCAAAGAACTGAGGATATTAAAAGTAAGTTTTGAAAGATAACTCTCAAAAACAACATCTGTAATGTGGACACCCTGCTTCTCATTGTGATGCCTTTTGGACCAACCACGCTTCTCCCACTCCAGAACCCCCAGCCTCCAAAAGAGGCCTGCTTCCCAGTTACAAGAGGGGAAAAAAATGGAAACAATCTAAATCTCTAAAAATAGGGCAATGAGTGCGTCCACATGTCTGTGCGCCACTCACCCCACCCTGCTCTAGCCTTCTCAGATGGAAACCTATGTGGAGCTGCTTCTGGCTCCCGGATGCACCTGTTTTGTGCACCAGGCCTGTCTCATGCCAGTCCTTCAGAAGGTAACTGTGCATGGATGAAAGAGTGAGATTCTTCTTCCTTCCTGGAGCTTGACCCTATGTAGATATATCATATATCTTTC
>CABHPH010155229.1:0-11618 GCA_902168325.1 Peromyscus nudipes | reverse complement strand
CTCTCTCTCCCTCCCTCTCTCCTTCCCTTTCTCTCCCTTTCTCTCTCTTCCTCCCTCTCTCTCTCCCTCCTTCCCTCCCTCTCTCTCTTCCCCCTCCCCTCTCCCCACTTTCCCCCTCTTTCTCTCCTTCTTCTCTCTCCCCTCCCTCACCTCTTCCCTCCTCCTCTCTCCTCCTTGGAGCCTCTCTCTCTTCCTAACAGGGAGAGGCAAATTTTTGGCCTCCTAGTCCTTCGGGGTCCCTTTAATTTGTAAGGGGAAGGACACAGAAGAACAATGAAAACCTAGAAAGTTCCAGAAATGGGGGAAAATGAAGACATGCTGGCCCCAAAGCTCACCTACACACACACACACACACACTCATATACACATGCTGTGACTTGCCTAAGTTAAGAATGGATCTAGCTAACAAAGAGATCTGAAGGGCTAATGGCATTGGTATGGGTGCACTTTGGGATATAGCATCACAGAAAATTGAGTGAAAAGTGAGTGTGGTCCCAATATTATGGACATGGGGGTGGGTGATGATTCAGAGGCCTGGAGTCCTTTGTTCCACGTGGTGACACCCATGGGACCATGTGCCCTAGACTGAGCCAAACCGTCATTCCTGCAGTCCCAAGGCCTGTGGAGACCAGCCGGACTGAGTTGTTAAAGCTGCTTCTCAGTTTGCTTGACCCAAAATTTAGCCAGGCTCACACCTCCAGGGACACCATTTTCACATTTATGTTCCGCCAGCTTTGCTCCTGTGACCTGATCCTATCTTTACATTTGAGAGGGTTGGAGAGAGAAGAGTGACATGAAATAGCAGTTGACAGGGACGAGGCTCGCACAGTGACAGACCCACTGGTGTGTGAGAAGCCTCCTTGCCCTGGGTAGCCTGTTCCCCTTTCATCCTGGGTCCCCATGTTTTCTTTGATGACAGACTCTTCCTGACTGGTGTGCTGTCCAAGAGCCTAGATCCTAACTGGGTGGCCTCGCTCATGAACTAGGAGCTGTCAGTGAAAGGTTTACCCTTTGCACCCAGTTCTGGTAGAGGACCCACTGAAACCTCCCCAGTCCCTTCAGATGACAAGAATCTTTAGAAGTGAGATGTCCTAAGAAAGCTGGTCCGGAGCCCTGTCATCTGACATAGAAATGTGGCCTCTCTGGCTGTCTTCCTCTGGCTTTTGTGCACAGAAAAAAACTGGAAGGTCAGAACCCTTCCGTGTCGGCAGTCTAGATGGGATTTCTCTCCTTATAATGGGGCTGGGAGCTGGCTGCTCTGAGCACATTTGCATTACCCCTACTAACTAACACGTTTTCGAGGTTCTCTGGCTGCTGCCATGCTACGTGAACCAGGTCAAGTCTGGGAGGGAGAGGGGGCTTTTCCTTCCTGTGACCTCAGGACTGATTTAATTAAGCATCTCCTCCAGCCCCAATTTATAGTCTGCGAAGTGTCCTCGCAGAGGCCTTCGATGTGCCCTGCCTCTCAATGAACAGATAAGCAGCGGCAGCAGGGCGGTGCCACCCTGAGCATCTGCTGCCACCGCTAGATCACTTCCTACAAACGCAGCCTCTGCGGCCCTCTGCAGCCTCCTTTGGCAACTCCGGAGATGGGTGAGAGCCTCGAAGCTCCCCTGGCTCCCACAGGATCAAAGCTTTCTCCCTAGATTCCCGCGATCAGGAGGAAACACATTTGAAACGCTTTTTCAGACATGGCGATTTCTTTTCTAGACTGAAAATGAAAATAAGAAAAGCCTTCACACATCTGGATGGGACAACTGAGGAAGGGAAGGATGAAAAAGAGAAAGGATGTCTCCATGGGACCGTCCCCAGGGGCTCTCCCATCAGGCTGCAGCTGTCCCTCGCAGCTTAACAGCCTTGCCCTTACAACCTGCCACCTAGGAATGAATGAAACCAAACGTCCCATAGGATATGTCCTCTCTCGGCCTCTTAAAGGCTTCTCCCTCAAGATGAAATCTGACCAAAGAAACAAATCAGATTAAAATGTGGTGCTAAGGGCTTTGCATTGCTTAGATAAAGGAATCTAGAGTTGTTAGGACCAGGAGCAATCACGATTGTGTTATGCAACTTGCAGGGGGGAGAAATCAGATGGCTTCTTCCCACAGCTGTTCTTGCTGGCCACCGTGCAGGCTTTATTGTCCTCAGATGCAAATCGGGAAGAGACAGTGGGAAGTGGGGAGACAGAAGGAGCAGCCACAAACTGGTCCAGGGACCAGACAAGTAATGTGAGTAATGAGGCTGGCAGTACGGACTTTTATATAAGTTATCCAGATTTTTAAATCTCTCTCTCTCTCTCTCTCTCTCTCTCTCTCTCTCTCTCTCTCTCTCTCAATAAAAATAAAAAATAAATGTTCCTACAATGTTTATATTGTGTACCTTCTAGGCACCAGGCACTTTATAATTCCATTATGAAACATATGAAGTGGATGTTTCTAGTGAGGAACAGCAAAAAAGCACCTGCCATGCCTACCTGCAGCAGAGAACCACCTGCATTCTGCAGGGCCTTCCTGTATGCGCTGTCCCTCCCTGCACTAGACGGCCTAACTCACCTGGGGAGACCGCTCAGTCAGTCTGGAAAGTGCTGGCCAGAGAGGCAAGCATGAGTGCCTGAGTTCAATTCCCAGAACCCACGTCAAAAAGCAGGGGCCTGGCTTATAGTCCCCATGCTGGGGAGGAAGAGACAAATGGATCCCTGGAGCTCACTGACCAGCAGCCAGCCTAAGAGATGAGCTCAACACCAGTGAGATACTTGTCTCAGACAGACAGACAGACAGACAGATAAAAATGCCAAGGTAGGAAATGTCAAACACCACCCAAGATTGACCTCCATATGCACAGCACAGGCGCACATGCATGCCTGTTCATACGCTAAAGAAAGCTAGATGGTTGCCTCAGAGTTTTACAACGCACCACAGAAGCCAACACTGGCTACAGCTAACATGGATGGATCAGAAAAGAGCATGGCCAGATTTTTCAAAGCAAATCATAAAGCTACAGAAACTGAGTGTCAAATGAGAGGCTAGCTGGGGAAGAGAGAGAGAAACGGTGGGGAGGAAGGTAAATGTTATTATTAGACAGAATTAGCCTTGTCCTAATGGCTAGAAAGACCTAGAGACCTAAGTGTTTTATTGAAAAGAATGCACATTTAAGCATTAAATAATGCCGCTGCTACTGCTGCTATTATTTTTCCACGTGTCTGAAAGCAAATGGTGGATGAGCCTTACAACTTTGGCATTTGCTTGCAATTCAGATTTGTGTAGACAATGCTGCCCTCTGGTGGTCAATTTTATAATAGCATGACTTTGTCTAAAATCTCCTTTTCCAAAAAAAGTCCTTCGTAGAATATTGCATCCATTTCGTGTAGCATATGTACATAAAGGAAAATATTCACATACACAATGTCCTTTTTCACATTTTAATATCTAACTTTGGTTTAAGCTTTACAATTTTTATATAGGTCTTAATGGATGTCAGAAGAAATTACTGGATATTAAATTATGGGCATTACAGGGCTCCTGAACTTTCAAGAACTCAGTTCTTTAGGGGGAAGAAGTGTTTTTCCCATGGTGACAATCTCAGAAGAACTCTAAATGCACAGGATCTGGCAGAAATTACTATTGTCTTCCATTCAACGGAGGAATGTTTGTCACATGTGAAGTAAACAAGAGATAGGTTCATTAACTTTTAGGTAAAAGTAATGGTCGGTGGTTGTTGATTAAAAACAACTCACCCCTGACTTCTTAAAGGGACAGACCTCTTAGGATTTCAGCAAGTCAGGGAAGTTGCTGTGACTCAGGACATGGTTGTATTTTTAAACAGTGGAAAGGAGTCACGTGGGAGGTTTATTGAGGGGAGGGGAGAGAAGGAGCAGAGACTGGTACCTGGGAAGAGAGAAGGAAGAGAAAGAGACAGGGGGTGGGTAAGGCCTGTCTTTTATAAGGCAACCTAGCGAATGCACAGGGGGTGCTCTTAGTGGCTACAGATGAAGGCACATCCTGTCAGGACCCTAAAGGCAGGCCAGTACTGATGCCTAAATGTTAACGTTCCTCCCTCTTATTATAAAAAGATGAGGCGTTAGAAAGGGCTAGCAGGTGAGGTGGGGATGAAGGCTCCATGTTCTAAAGACTGCTTCCTGCCGGCCTGGCGGGGGGCAGTGATCATCTTTGGGGGATCTGAGAAAACTAGGGTTCTGGCCATGTTCTGGGGTAGCTGGCTGTTTCACTTCACTGTCCAGGCTCTGTGGGACTGTCCGGCACCACTTGGACCTGGCAAGGTGTTGTTCAAGGTGGATCCAAGTTGACTCCTGGAGCTCATAAGAAATCATGATGAGGTCACCAGCTGAGATGGAGGAGAATCATGTGGTTGCTGTTTAACACATGTTTTTCTAAACAATAATTACATACACAGAGTTGAATCCAAGTTACATACACATACACGCAGAATTAAACCCAGCTTACATTTATACATATAGAGTTAAATCCAAATCCCATATGTACACTCACACATATATATTAAACAGGAGTTGAATAAATTAAAAGAAAGGGGAAACTGGTGTGCGCTGAGCCAGACGAAGCTGGCTTCTCCATCTCTAACTCACCTTGCACATTGCAGCAAACAGATAGGACATTTAGAGAGAGAGAGTAGACAGACAGAAGCAAGTCTTTGGGCAAAGAAAAAGCAAGTGGAGAATTCTTTCTCGGTTCTCCAACTGCCTGGTCCAAGGAACACTTGAGGCCAGTCTCACATCCAGGGGAACGGTCAGAGGCGGGTGGCCCCACCAGAGACCCAATTGTTGGTACTGAATGGAAGGCAGAGCTTCGGGTGAATCAGAAAGTAGATTTGTTACAGGTGGAAGAGAGCAGATCAGTTGTGGGTGGAGCAGACAGATAAGGTCCTAGGTGAAGTGGGTACCTTTGGTGGGCCCTGCCAAGGTATGTCACTGAGCAAACACGTCACACACAACAGAGTTAGTGCAAGAGGTTTATTGGGAGAGGGAGAGCTGAAGAGTGAAGAGTGGCCGCATCAGAGTGGGAACTTGAGAGAGGCAGGCAGACAAGATGAAGAGAAGCGAGAGAGAAAAGACAAGGCAAGAGAGGGAATGAAAGGCAAGGAGAGGAGGAAGAGGCAAGAGACGAGGCAAAGAGCAGGAGCGCTGCCTGGAGGGCACTTCTAAAGGGTGTACATGCTGTGGAAAAGGACCTGGAGACAGGTGATGTTGTAACTGCTTTGGAAGAGTCTGGGCAGGGGACATGCAGCTTAACAGGAGGCACAGTGGCAGGCTTCATAGCTAGCAGGAGCTGAGTAGAGCAGGAAGAAAGAACAGAGAGAAGGTTGGAAGAAGCTTGAAAACAGGGTACCCCTTTCCATCTACTGGATCGCTGGCAGAAGTTGAAAAGGTCCCGTGAAATACCAGGATATGGGGTGCCAGTAAGTGACCATTTGCATTGATATCTAAGGGGTATTGGGGCAAAGGCAGATAAGTTTAGCCCTTAAGTCGGGATAGGTATGGTGGTAGGCACATTTTTCATGAGTGAGGTAGAGAAAATCCAAGGGCTGGACTCTCTAGCGTCCCAGAAATTCATCGAGGACTGATGAGGAGGCACAGGCTGCTCAGTGGATTGCCATCCAAAAAAGTAGGGGGCGATGGGCTAAGATCCCGAGGGAGACACAGTTGCCTTGTACCAGGACTTCTAGAAAAGCAAGAAGACGAGGACTGTGCTCTCGAGAAACGAAGCCTCACTTTTGGGAAATGGCCAGAAGGAAGGGGGGAAGGTGTTTACCAGTCGTCAGTGTTGGATGGAGAGCCCCAGTGATCCATTAGGTGGGAAAGTAGGGCTGTCACTGGTGGACTGGGTTCCAGGGTCCCGACATGTCTCAGACTGCTGGGAGAGCCTATCCGAGTCTCGGCACCAAATGTTTTTTTAAAAAGGCGGGAAGGAATCACACCATACAACAGGGCCCACGTGGGAGGTTTACTGAGAGGAGGGGAGGGAAGGGGAGAGGAGGGAACAGATTGGTCCCTGGGAATGAGAGCAAAGGAAGAGAAAGAGGTAAGAGGTGGGCAAGATCCGCCTTTTATAAAGAAATGTAGCGAATGTGCACAGGGTGGTGCCCTTAGTGGCTACAGCTGAGGATACATCCTGTCTGGACCCTAAAGGCAGGCCAGTACAGATGCCTAAATGCTAACAGATACTACATTGCTTAGACCTGAGAGACAGCACTGGCGCTGCTGGGCAGGTCCAGAGAGGGCGGCCTGTGTGGGAACTGTGGTGTAGCAGAAGGGAGACATTAGCCCTGGAGGACTGAGAGGGCTGCTGCAGAAACAATCTTGGGGAGTGTTCTGTAACTCCAAGGGAGTACCGCCAACTTCCTGGTAATTGAAGAATATTTCGGTTAAAAAGGAAAACCCCACCACCTACATCAGTGGTGGACCTCTCAATCTGAAACTCCCTGGAGACCAAATCTCAATGTGCCAAGGGTAGACTGGAGCCTAGCAGGCACAGTTCACGCGCAAGCATTACTAATGTGGTCTATGCTGGAGTTTTTAAAGTTAACACTTTACATAAAAAAAATCCTGGTTTGGGTTTTCAGTAAAAGAGAGGACATGACTGAGGTAGGTATTTTTTTTCCCCACTAGTCTGAAGAGGGGCAGCCCCTGGAGGTGGAAGATGCCCTCCGTGGTTTGACACAATCCCACCACTCCCTAACATGCACCCATCAATCTCTCTTATTTTAACAGATGTCTGTGTTTTGTAGGCATTTAAGTTGAATGCCCTCTGCTCTGTCTCTAAGAATTGTGATATGTGTATTTGTTCAACAGCCCCAGACTTCGGAAGTCTTAAATGCATGCGAGTTTACAAACACTCACTGACGTTCCGTCTCATTCCCCCTCCCACTCTCCATCTTCTCCTTTCGTTCATGGAACTACCCAGAAGGGTTTGACACCTTTTTAAAATTACTAGTTATCTCCAAAGCACTGAAGGTTTGGGGAAAAGGGCCTTCATGAAGATCTATATTTGAAATAGTGAAGCCAGGCAAGCTTAACTAGGAAAAGCTACATCGAGATGAACAAGCAAAAAACCTAAGGTCTTGTTCAACCTTTTTCCTTTGATGAACTGTCACGCTAAGTCACCCACTGAAACCCTCTTTTCCTTTTGATACTCATCAGTGGAGGTAATAACAGTTACTCCTCCTTCCTCAGGGGGATCCTGAAAAGTAACTGTAAATCAGAACACATCTGCTCAGTGTCCCTAGTCCACAGAAGGCATTGGACCCATAAGGACCAAGACAGCATCACTACAAGGCAGCATTTCATCTACAGTGAACTACAGTCCAAATCCAAGGAGACTTGACTGAAAATGAGGCAGGAAGATCAAAAGTTCAAGGTGATCCTTGGCTGTATAGAGTTTGAGGGCTGCACGAGACCTTGTCTTAAAACCTCAAAGGAAAGGAGAAATGGGAGAAGGAAGGGAAGGAGGGGGGTGATGATCCCAGCAGCTGCTGTTATGAGCACGTTTGGAAAACATGCATTGAAATATTAGTGTTAGCAGTAACTTAGTCAGTGTTCTATTGCTGTGTAGAGGCACCAAGGCAACTCTTACAAAAGAAAGCATTTAAGTGGAGGCTTGCTTACAGTTTTAGAGGGTTGGTCCATGATCATCATGGCTGGAAGCAGACAGGCATGAAGCTAGAGAAGTAGCTGATTTACATCCTGATTCCGCAGGCAAGCAGGCAGAGAGACACTTTTGAAACCTCTAGGCCTACCCCAGTAACACCTCTCCTCCAACAAGGCCGCACCTCCTAATCCTTACCAAACAGTTCCACTCACTGGGGACCAAGCTTTCAAATAGATGAACATATAGGAGCCATTCTAATTCAAGCCACCACAAGTTGTATTGAAACAATGGGATTCAGGGCGATTCTTCTATCTGATCCTACCTACTTTTGTCTAACTTTTCCCATGGTGAACATGTCTTGGCTGCATAATAAAAATTATAACAGATAATAATTTTGAAAAAGACAGACACTGATAGAAAAGAACTTTTTACATTTCTGACCTTTCCAGGTTGAATAATTACTAGTTGCTGCAGCAGCCATTTCTTCTAAATTTCTGTTTTTACACCTAGATTTATATATGCATGCATTTGGAGTTCAGGAGAGGCCGTGAGGGCTTCTTGTGAGAGGCATACTCCCTGTGCCTAGAGACAAGGAGCATGGCATTTCTGGACAGAAAAAAAGATCCAACCCTCCCCCTTCTATTTTGTTTCATTTCTTCTTCTTTCTTTCTTTCTTTTTATGGTGGTGATTTTGTTTTACTTTTTTTGTTTGTTTGGCTGGTTGGTTGTTGTTTTGTTTGTTTTCGCTGTTGTTATTTTGGTATTGGTTGTTGTTGTTGTGTTACTTTTGCAGGGCAGAGAAAAGGCTTTGCACATGCTAGGCAAACAATCTACTCAAGCGACCACTGAGCGACATCCCCAGAATTTTCTTTTTTTCTTTCTTGTTTTTGAGGCACTATGGCTGTCCTATAATGCACTATGGCTGACCTATGATGCACTATGGCTGACCTATGATGCACTATAGCTGACCTATGATGCACTATGGCTGACCTATGATGCACTATGGCTGACCTATGATGCACTATGGCTGACCTATGATGCACTATGGCTGTCCTATGATGCACTATGGCTGTCCTCTGATGCACTATGGCTGATGTATAATACTCTGTGGCTGATGTATAATACTCCATGGCTGATCTATAATGCACTATCATGGTCCAGGCTGGCCTCAAGCACATTTCAGTCTGTTGGGGTTTGCAAGAAGCCCTATAAAAGACCACCAGTCATGTATACAATCAGCAAGATATGGGAGCCCACAGTGATTCCAGCTTGTGACTTGATTCCATATTGACTTAAGATCAGAGAGTTCAAGCTTAGTTTTACTCCTTAAGGCTGATTGGCCAATGGCGTGGTTACTAGATGTTTTGCTCCTCAAGGCCAAATAACAGGATGATTGGCCAATGGTGGGGTTACTAGATGTTTTGAGAATTAAGGAGGTATTTACGCCTGTTTGTTCCCTGGTAGGGAAGTCTTTTGCCCCCCTTGCCTTGGGTATAAAAAGGTATATGATAAATAAATTCGGGGCTGCTGCAGTATTCACTGAGAGACCTCCCGATTCTATCTTCTGTCTCTTATCTCTTTCTTAATCCTCACTCCCCTATTCAGGTACTATTCGACTTGTCAGCTGGTCCCGACAGCAAAAACATTTAATTTTAAAAAATTCCAGCATGCTGGGGTCACACTATCTAACAAAGTGACAAATGGTGACTACGAAAGAAGCTTGTAGGCTCCTTTTAAGCAGAATTAGGGGAATTCCAGTTGTGGTTAAGTGTACTTTGAAGTGATTGGGTACAGACCCTTACTGATACAGGAATCATTTTATGATTGGCTCACGACATCTGGTCAGCAACAATGGTTGCAGTCTCAGGGGTCTGTCTTCTGTGTCAGGGGTCTGTCTGACTGAAAATAGCAAGGACAGTACCTGCTTGTGGTCGGGTAGGACCCTGATTAGCCAGGCTACCAGACTGGACACACTTCCTGAGGGTCAGATTGAAGCCAGACATGAGTCAACATAGGATGGTGGGGTGATACGGGGCAGAGGTCTTAGCAAACTGGCCCTTGGGAACAAAAAACAAAAAACAACTGGCCCTGTTAGGGTCAGTCCTGTTACAAGAGGGGACAGCCACTTCACAGCCCTTCTCTTTCTGCCTCCAGAGCACTGGGATTGTAACCATGTTCCCCTATATCTAGCTTGCTTTTGTTTTCCTGTGGTGCTGGGATTGCACCCAAGGCCTCATACACAAGAATCAAGCGCTTCTGCCAACTAAGCCATACCCCAAGACCTATACTGTCCTTTTTATGTTAACTCAAAATATTTTAAACAAAAAGGACAATTTGGATGTCTCAGATCTGCTGAACCAAGTCGATGGATCTCAGGAGCAGGGGCAGTGGTCCTGTGCCCCGAAAGTGTGCCTCCATTTCTTTGTATCAAGTTGAGCTTGATTCTTCTCCAGCCTGGCTTTCCAGGGAACACGCCACGTCTCTTTCTCAGCCAGGCTCTCAAACTCCTCTCTCTATGGAGGGTCCTCTGTCTCCTACCGCTCATGCACGCTCAACGGTTGATCCTTCAGACGCCAACCCACAGCAGGAGGAGATGGTAGGTTTAAACCATATGGCAATTTGGCATTTCACAAAAATGTTAGAGTCATCATAACAGCTATTCCTCTCCAATGAGGCAATTTCCTCCTAAAAATCTTGTCATTTGAACTCTGTGAAAGGTGGAGACCCATCGGGGAAGAGTTGTGAAGAGCTGGATTTCTCACTGTTTACATTTCTCTGTCCTCAGGAAGAGGAGGGAATGAGCTAAACAGTTTGCCGGGAGAAAATAAAACCACATCCACAGCACCAGGCAGGCTGACAAAACACTATTCCCCGGGAATTCAGAGAGAAAACACTCTTGAGAGAGATGTGGACACTCAGCTCTCTCCAGTCTTGTTAAAAACAGGAAGAAAATTGAAACTCAGATTCTGACACTCACCCCCCTTAAACTCTTCAGCCAGTCAAACTCAGGCTGTAAAAGGCACTCTTGGGTTTGTTTACGGAGGTGGATATTTCCCTTTTGTTTGCGGTTTTCTTTTTAACTTTATTTTTACATTGACTCAGAGTGTGTTTGTGCGTGTGTGCGCGTACACATGTCTAAGGACACTTGGAGGTCTCAGTTTTCCCCCTCCCCCATGTGGGTTCTGGAGATGGCGCTTCAGTCAACAGGCTCGGCAGCCTGGTGTCTTATTTTTCAAAGTAAGAGAAGTCTTCCAGGCTGCGGGGGATGGCAGCCCACTGAGCCATCCCACCAGCCTGGAAGACTTCTCTTACTTTGAAAAATCCTATTACCCTCCAGGTAGAGAGAAAAAAAATGTGTCAAAATAATGGTGAGTGAAAAAAAAAGAGGCACAAGGTGCCTTTGCCTTTACTGTCTCTGAACCAAATCCTTGACATTCATTATTAATGCGTTATGTTCATAATAGATGTTAGAATCCAAATCATTTGCCTGATTATTCCCTTTTTGACCCATGGGTCAGAAAACAGCCTATTTATAATTCTGCTTTGGGAAAACTTTGAAGAAATGAACGCAAAGGTAGCCCCACCACTCCATTAATTAGCAAACTGAGTTGGGCCTCTGAACCCTGGACCTCACTTTGGATTTAGTGCAGAAGAGAGAGGGAGCTGAGCATTTGAGAGAGGCCTAAACAGAACACCCGGCAAGCATGTGGTACTGACCCACACAGTTTAGATACCAGGAAGGGAGTGGGGAGCACATAATGAAAGTCTAATAAAATCCACTTCAAATCACTACAAGGCAAAGTCAAGAGTCCCAAGGAGAGTCCAGATGGAGACATGGTGACAGCTGAAATTAACATCAGCCTTGGTGATCTGTTGCTTACTCTGATTGGCACCCAGCTAAGGAGCCCCTCCCAATGGTTTACAGTATTGAGTTATAGGACTCTTTCTCCCAGCTACCAAATGCATCTGAGCTGCTCCCATAGTCCCTTGGGGTTCTTCTTT
>CABHPH010155228.1:13561-26742 GCA_902168325.1 Peromyscus nudipes | reverse complement strand
GTGCTATAGGGGTGTGCAAAAGACCTCCTAACTCTATAGGAGCTGGGACTGAGGAAAATACAGATCAAGAAGACTAGAGAAGTAGATTTGGTGAGATGAATGGAGAGGATGAAAGAGGCACGAGATCACACTATAGTGGCTGCTCAAAAAGTGACCACAAAATAACTTGACAAAGGATACAGGAAATATTATCTAAAGTAAAAGGATGTGAAAGTTTGAGGGTATGGTTATAAATATTTTCATATGCATAGGGTATACACGATGTTTTGAGATAAATACACACATATATACATTTATACATACATACATGATGATGGATGGATGGATGGATGGATGGATGGATGGATGGATGGATGGACGGATGGATAGATGGATGTGAAATGTTTGCTATAGTCATGCATATTATCATACGCATCATCTCACATGATTATTTTTCTGTGGTAAGAGTACCTAAAATGTTCTCTCTTATCAAATCTTATCAAATCTCCAGTATATAATACATTATCATTAACATATTCAACATTAGATCACTAGACTTCTTCATTCTAAATAACTACATTTTTTACTCAATGACCTAAATCCCTCCATTTTTCTCACCCATCTGCTTACCTCTAGGGTAGTCACTATCATTCTACCCATTCTACATATTAAACCACTTATTTTTCTTGTTTGCATATATGAAATTTTTTTTTTTGTAAATGGCTTATGTCACTTAGAACAATGTCACCTATGTTTATTTGTGTTGTAGAAAATGACAGGATCCCATTTTCTAGATAATATTCTGCTCTCTCGCTCTCTCTCTCTCTCTCTGTGTGTGTGTGTGTATATGTGTGTGTGTTCATAAATATGCTCTACCACTCATTTGGCTGCCTTCTTCATTTCTTGATCATTTTATTTGCTATCTTTAAACTTTGTCAGCAGGTGTAATCCAACTTGTTTACTTTTGATTTTGTTGTTAGTACTTGTGGGAAATAAAAAAAATCACACTCAAGCTGATATGAAGAATATCATTTGTTTTAGGATTGTTATGATTTCAGTGTACATGTGTCTATGTATGTCTATGTGTACGAATACATGGAAGTCATAATGATGGGTTTTGCAGTAAGTGAAAGACTGGGCTCAACTCTGAATAGATATGGACAAGTGAAAATTCATAGACAAGGAGCTAGGTAGCTATGGCAGTGTTAGGAAAGTAGTAAGGGAACAGCAGGGTTAAAGAGAATTCTGGCTAGGCTCAACTAACTATATTGCCACTAATGCAGGGTAGACTGATCAGATGATGCAGGGGGATGATGCAGGTTCAAGAAGATGGTCAGATATTAAGACTGACCAAGAATAAATGATGACAAGTTCTTGATAAATTTATTTAACAAGGTTCTGGGTTTGGAGAAGCACAAGTGGCTCTTCAAGAAGTTTGGGGTATCTATGTGTTAAATACTTTTAGACATTAAATCTGAGGGGTACAGGGCTACCAGGCAAAGGATCCAGGTGAAACTATGCAATGTAGACTTGGTTGATTCTGGTCAGCAATTTGTAAAACTCAGGACGTTGTATGTTACTGTATGTTATTCACAAAAGAATTTTCTGGAAATGTAATGTTCTCTGATATTGACTGCCCATGACCATAGGATATACATTAGATAGTCGTACAAGTCATTTTCTAATTAATGTACCATGGATGAATACTACATCTGAGTGCTCATCCAAAAAACTCCATATGAACAGATCACAGAGATATATGCACAGCAATGTTTACTGAAGCATTAACCATAGTAGCTAAGTTATGTAACCAATCTAGATGTTAAAAAACAAATGAATGGATAAGGGAAATGTGGTGTATATATACACAATGAAATTTCTTCACCTGAAAGGAGTAATAATTGTAACTTATGTTGCTTGCAGGAAATAAGATGCAATAGCTAGATAAATTAAGCAAGTTAAATGCTGTATGTTTTCTATCATTTGTATATGGATATTCATATAGATTTTATATGGGTACATAAAATCATGTATGTATGTTTCACATGAAAGTGAAACTGCCTAGGGGGTACCTAAGGTGACTGATGGGAAGGGAGAGAAGTGTGCAAAAAAGGACTAGAGAGAATGGGAGAGAATATTCTCAACACACATATGCTTTTATGACAATTACATTTTATAAATAGAATACCATATACAATGAATATACACCAGGAAAATTTGAAAATTGATCCTAAATAGAGTCAAAAAGGAAAAGAGTCACATGATTCTTTCAAAGAAAAATATATTTTCATGAAACACTGCACAAAAGTTGGTATGGCCAACAGAATGGAAAGTTCACCAGGAAGTGTTAACCCCTCTCATAAGAGATGGCTTCGTGATTCATTTTTCATATCTCCAGGACAGCACAGCAAATGCACATGTCTCTATTATGTTAAAGCCAGAAAGACTGCTGTATCTGCCACACCTATTTGTCACCCTCTTGATCCTGCAGCTTTTACTCTCAGGCTCCCGTTCCCTAGAGGCGCCCACTTTGTCATCTGCTATGTATGTGTTATTATTGCTCTTTCATTTGAGGTAGACTGTTTAGTTTCCATGACTCCCACTGAATTTATATGAAATTCCCAAAATATTATTATGTGAGTCAATATTCAGTGTTTAACACAACTCTCTGAGGGTCATCTGCTGGATCAACTGTTGTCTTAGCTATATTATGTTGCTATGATAGAATATCTGGACAACAGCAATTTAAAGGAAAAAGGATTTATTTAGCCTACAGTTCTCCAAGAATATGGCCCACCATGGTAGGAAAGGCAAAACAACAGACGGGGAAGGCATGGAGGTGGAAACAGAATGCCTTGTTCCTGACGCATCCTCAACCAGGAAGCAGAGCTTGAAGAAGCAGCAGAGCTGGGCTATCAAGCCACAGACTCACCTCCCTCCCCCACCACTACCCTATAGACACAGTGATCAACTTCTTCCGGCAAGACACCACTTCCTACAAGTCCCAGAGCCTCCCCAGACAGCACCACCACCTGGGGACCAAGTGCTCAAACATGACCCTAGGGGGGACATTTTCATATTCAAACCATAATGAGTAGCAGTCTATGCATTTTTCTTGAAGAGATTTTTTTGTATTAAATCATTAGCTTTCTAACATTTGTCTCTGTTAATAATCACACATGTGCTCATTATTAGACCAAGAGGGAAATACTCTTCTCTCAGTACTGTTTCTCCTTGATGATCACACTCATTTACAGAGTCCTTCCTTACTGCAGTCTTGCCTTCTGAAGATCATCAGCTTTCTATATCCACTAGTGTTAATGAATGGGAATTATAGGAACAGAGAGCCCCCTGATAACATTGCCTGTAAATGAAGATGGCTCAGTATGTACACAGTGAAAGAGGCTGAAGGAAAAAGAGCAAAATCTAGAGAAGCCCATAATTAATAACCTCAATCACAAGGCTCAGGAGAGTGAATTTCTTTCTATAACATAATTATTCTCTTACAGCTTCTAGAGTTGCAAATAATGATGATCACTTGTATAATTTCTCCTTTTATATTCTTTCTTTGAATTATTTCCCTTTCGGCTACAATCCCACTTACAACCATTTCCCATTGACTTTACATAAGTGTAGTCTACTATAACCTGTAATTTACCTCTACAATCCAGTTATCCATTCTTTAATTAATTATGATTCCAGGTGCCTTGAAATGAAGCATATCTTTTTGTTTGATAAAAACACCAGCTCAGAGCTTGTTTCTTTGGGATTCCTTGCTCTTTGATGAATCCCACAACTTTCTTTCCTACCTTTCCATGTCCTGACTCAGGAAGGGCTTGCCTTCTTTGGAATTCACTATGGTCTGTGTTGACACCATGGGCCTGTTTCTGATTGGTTGAATGAATTTTGAATTATAAAAGCTATGGATATCTTTTAGGAACTTCTGTC
This sequence comes from Peromyscus nudipes, assembly GCA_902168325.1. Taxonomy (NCBI): domain Eukaryota; kingdom Metazoa; phylum Chordata; class Mammalia; order Rodentia; family Cricetidae; genus Peromyscus; species Peromyscus nudipes. Next base: position 22,815 of record CABHPH010155228.1, on the reverse strand, counting down.
ATTTGGGAAAAGAAGAGAGCAGAGCAGATGAACTATCACATAGACCACATCCTTTCTAAGAAGTAAACTGGAAAGCCCGTGATTTACCCTTTCCAGCTATGAAAGCAACGTCATTGGAGAGCCAGTCCATTCCTCACCCTGGGTCCCAGATAAATCTTTCAAAATCTGCCTACCACTGCAGAGTCTGCGAGTTGAGATTAAACTCCACCATTATATCCTTAAGGAAGTGCTCTATCCATAAAGGTTTCTCTGCCCTGCTGAGAAATAGGTGCCAGAGGAGATAGGAATTTTTTTCTTTCTTTCTATCTCTCTCTCAATACAAAAACATTGTTACTTATCCTGTAAGTGAAGCAGAGCAAGAACCTGACACGTCACCTTAAGTCACCTCCCTTGCAATGTGACAGTCCAAATCCCCAGAATAACCATGAATTAAAGCAGTGAGATTCAAAGTCCTCAGCTCTAATTAGCAGAAGGCTAAATAAAAAGCTGGATTTCCAGAAGTTGTGGTCAAACCTAGAGACTTAAGCAGAGTTGAATCCCAAACAAATTGCTTCACACGTTTAAAAATTTCAAATGTATTCATACAATTTTTTTATTCACAAAAGAAAAGCTTACAAGGCAAGTGTAAACATTACATTTCTTGCCTTTTTTCTTATAAGGAAATTTAAAGCTAAACTCATTATTCAACCATGCCAGACATGAAAACTGACTTTTCTGGCAAACTCTCCATTCAGTATTTATCTACTCTTCTAAAACCTGCTTAACTTTACTATATGCTAGATCTGAAGATTCAAAGTGTGAATCTAATAGGCAAAGCCCTCTGTCCTCATGAAGCATATGTTTAATAGAAGAGGAGAGAAAACTGTGAAATGACCGTGTAGCAGACAAGAAAAATTCATAATTTCTAATAGAGTGGTGGGATACAGGGTATAAACAGTGCAAACATATTCATGATTAAGAAAAGTTTATAATCCAGGATACAAAATCCAAAAGAATTCAAGACACAAAGTCAGAAGTTAAGGTAAGTACTGAGATAAAAAAAAATTGAAAAAAAAAGTGGGAATGAAGAATACAGGTCTGTAAGGGAAACTGATATAGGGAGATGTTGAAGAATTCCCCAACAGGGATAGCAATTCCTCTTCTGGCTGTCCCTTATGGCCTTCTGAGATAAATTAATTTTGTCATATAGCTTTGTATAACCTGCAGAAATCCTGAGGCATATGGCTATGTTATTGAAACTATTGATTTATCAACAGGGACATGTCACATGGCTCTGGGCCCCCCTTACAGAATATAATTCACAGCAAGGTTCCTGAGAGATTGAAATGAAGTGGTTCAGGTGAAAGTTCTTGCCAGAGCCAGATACTTGATACATCATGCTCACTGAAGGTTGGTATCCCTGAGTTAAGAGTCTAGGATGCAGATGTGATGTGGAAGCAGGGGTTTGAGGTGTGCTCTGGGATCAAAGACTGTGAAGGAGTGAAAAATGATGGTTTCCACGACAGTGTTGTTCTATTTTAATTGTGTTTTAAGCCTTCCATAATAAAATATAAGAAGATTGAAAGGAAAGACATGCAGAAAATGGTCTGGCCTTTGGTCCCTAATTGACTAAATCATTACACAGTCTTGGTGGGTTGGAGCAGTCTTTGGCAGTGAGCAGTACTACAAGAAGAGAAGGAAGTTGGCCGGGCGGTGGTGGCGCGCGCCTTTAATCCCAGCACTCGGGAGGCAGAGCCAGGCGGATCTCTGTGAGTTCGAGGCCAGCCTGGGCTACCAAGTGAGCTCCAGGAAAGGCGCAAAGCTACACAGAGAAACCCTGTCTCGAAAAACCAAAAAAACAAACAAAAAAAAAAAAAAAAGAAGAGAAGGAAGTCAACAGAAAGCTATCAGCCATAACATCCACAGATAAGGCGATGACTCCAAGAATCCACATCACCTGGTTGAGGCAGTTTACCAGGCTGTTCACCACAATGCTCCCTGAATGTTATTTTCCTTCTACACCTCAGAAAGTTTCCAGAGTAGTTTCTGGCCAATAGGGGTGCCTCTTGTTTTATTGGTGCTCTATGGTGGACCTTCCTTTGGCCACTCCTAAAATTCTCCTGCCTGCATGAGTGTCTTTGCAGTGCACTGTGAGAGTCAATTCCATGATTATCAAAGAAAAAGCAAAGGCTGCATGAGGCCACAAACAGTAGCCTCTGGAGTCAATGTTGTACCTATTGCTTCTCCAAAGTTCATGCTCTCTTCTGGCACCTCACTGCCTCTCCTTCTGCACAGTGGCTTCTTCCTAAGCCAATTGATAAATCTGAATCAGAGACAGGGCACTGCAAAATGCCATCCATCTTCTAAGGACACTTGGGTGGCAATGTGTCAAAGCTTACTGGAGAATCCCAGGCTCATGGACTTGGGAACAGCTATACCTATAAACAGGCAGGCTCCAGGAGGCTTTGCTCACAAGTGTCTAAACTCAGGGAGGCTTCATGATTTTCCATCATCTCTGCTTTCAATGCCACTTCTATTCTGTCTCAGCAGAGGTCATGAGAACTTTAGGAAACACATTCATCTATTATTCCTCTGGGCTACTGTGAAAGTTTGACTGAGAAATGTCCCCTAGAGGCTTTGGTATTTGAACACTTCATTCCCCAGGGTGTGACCTTGCCTAAGACAGTACATCACTGGAGGTGGGCTTTGAAGGTTGAAAACCTCATGCTAATTGCAGCATACTTTCTCTGCTTCCTGCTTGTGGTTAAGATGTGAGCTCTGGGCTTCCTGTTTCTGCTTCCAAGCCAACTGCTTACTGCCATGCCTCTTTGCCACAACGGAAGCTCTCATGCCTCTGGAACCATAAGCCAAAATAGTCTTTCTTCCACGAGTTATGTTTTGTTCTGGTGGTTTATCACAGCCATGAAAAATAACTAGTGATTAATTAACTTAGGATTGACAGTTTATGCTTGTCAGAACCTGAAGAGGATATAGCAGTTCCCCAAAGCAAAACAAGAGGGGAGACTGTCTATTTGCCCTAAGGTAGTTTACAAGATAGAGGCTCAAGGGTAGAAGTGTGGAAATTTTGGTCTTCAGACGACCCAAGCGTGGTTTGTGGCCTTCTGATGAGGCCAAAAATTAATATTGCTCTAGTTTAAGGCTTCAGAAGAATGATCCATTGTTTTGTGGATATTAATAATATTATCTTTTAGTAACAGATAAGCAAAGATGTGGAAATGTGTGAAATAATGTGAAAAGGCAAAGACGGAAAATGTGGAATAAATGCAGATTGACTGGGGATTAATTAATAGGAAAAAAAATATTTTCCAGATATCAATGCAACACTCAGCCTATTTTGAAGAATAACTTTTTAAAAGCTGATTTCCATGTTTCTAATGTGTATCATCACCTTTAGTCTCCACATTAGTTGTGTAACTTACACTTTCCAAATGAGACGGAGACTTAACAAAATAATGTGGCACATCGGTCATAAGTGACTATGCCCCTTCTATTTTCATGTTAGATAAGATTATGACTCCGTTCTTAGCAGAGTAAAATGTGTTTTAAATGTGAAGGTAGTATGAATGCTAGTTGTCTATTTTAGGACCTCATTTGATTGTTAACATCCTCCTATATTCAACCCTTGGTCTCCATGTTGCTTTGGTTTTGGACCCTTCTAGCTTAGAAGTTCTCTGATTTTTGCTGTCAGGAGACTTGAGCTGAGGTGCTGCAGGCTTCAGATACTGTATGTTCTTTAGTCTCAGTCCTACAGAGCTTTTTTAGAAATCTGATGTGAAAACAGACAAGTCAAGTACTGCACGAGAATATGCTAACTAGCTAGTCATAAGCTGTTCCCATGACACTCTCCACTGTGACAGGAATGACGCCAGTCAACTAGGAGTGATAGGCATTCTCTTCACAGAGCAAGAAACACAACCAGCAGAAAAACACAGGTGGTAACAAGGTTATGGGTGGAATAAATCTTTCATGACAACGCAGAAGGGTCCCCAGGACAGAACCGGGGCTACTTGGCTTTGAGAACAAGTAGCCCATTATGACCAAAATTGGTTTCTTCTAAGAAACCCTTGTTCTGTGAAAGCAAAGTGATAGGAAGAAAACTCAGAGGGAAGTATAGGAGATGAGTTGAGGCTTTGGAGATGGAACTCAAAAGAGAGCTTCTAGGGTAGTTTTAAAATCGAAGCAGAACATAAGTACATATAATCCATCTAAATTGATACAAGCAATATGATCATGAATATACATACAAATAACAATGCACAGAAGCACTTCATGAAGAAATGGCTCACAGAGTACCCAAAATAATATGTGAATGGATGGTAGTTAATTGCATTGACTAAAATTCAGTATGGATTTATCTGTTTGGGGTGTTTTCCACATATTACCTTATGTATTCTTCATGATAGCCCCAGTGGGTGTATTTCACACACCATTTTATGGATGGGAGAACTGACATTGGGGAGCTTCTGTTGTTTTTGTCATGGTGCATTTCCTTAATATTTCATTTAGTAAGCAGGAACAGTTTTAATGTTTAAACATTGACTTATTAATGTATTGAATCATCATTTTAACAAAGCATAAGCTGTAAAACTGAGTGCCTCCTGGAAACAAGCATTTCTCTCTTGTTCTCCTGCATTGACTTTCTTCCATAGCTGATGAATGTTACCTTGCTTCCCATCTCATCTCTTTTCAGGACTTGCTGTCCTTGGGACTGAATCCTTTCATGTCTTCTACCAGCCACATCTCCCATCTCTGCATCCTATGGCTTATAAGTCTGCAGCTGCTGAAGCCCCTGCTTAGGTACTCCTGTGAAGTGTTTGCTGGCTTCATGTTTCTGAAAAAGCTCAGGGATGAAAGAAAGCAACCTAGCCCACCAAACATCCATCATGCATCCCATCACGACCCGTTGTCTAAGGATGTCCTTTGCACACCACTGTAAAGTACCCATGTGAGCTCAGGGTGTGGCCTCCTCTAGGTTACTCCAACTATGCAGAACAGCAGCTTTCTGGCTCTGTCTAGGCTCTGAGTATAAATCTGCAGTTGACTTCCTTTTGAGTGCATGTGCTGAGACACAATGACTCCACATCTTATTTGTATAAATGATCAACAAACATCTGTCAAGCACAACCCCAGGAAAACAGACTGATAAATAACTTATTAATGAAAATAAAATATGAACTCAAATTACTTCAGTAATACACAGACCCATGTGGGTATCAAAATCATATCAGATAGCAGAGGCACCTGAAGTTATTGAACACACACTAAACTGGTAAATGATGACCACCACTTGTATGGGACTAGAGAAAGAGCAGCACTCCAAGACTGAGACATGAGACCTGTCACCCAGTCCCTCATCATGAGCCTCATCTAGGAAGATCACCAAAGGGAAGGAACTCTGCTTTTTTTCCCTCAGCCAAGGGACATAGCTCAAGTATAGCTTCTCCCACTTGGGAAACACAGACTCTTTACAGGGCACTAAGAACTGCCTGCTACTCAGACATGCGTTTGACAACACTGTGCCCTAAATAACTCTGTACCTGCAACTCCTTACACTTCTTACCTGGTCCTCTCTAGTGATGGCTTTACCTCCTCTTTAGTTCCCTTCCTCCATCTTCCTCCATCTCACCCCCTGAACTCTGAAGCTGCTCTAACCCTTTCTTAGCAATTCTGCAACACATGTGTGCATATATAATGTATATTCTCTCTCTCTCTCTCTCTCTCTCTCTCTCTCTCTCTCTCTCTGTGTGTGTGTGTGTGTGTGTATACATTATTGTGTGGAGCACAACATGTGAACTGAGAGTGAATAATAGTAATTAAGATTGAAATAAAAGGACTTGTTACTGCTAGCAGCCATGCCTACCAAGTGCAGTCTGCTAAAATTGATGAGCAAAGTCGACAAATCAACACAGCCTGTAAACTTACTATTCACTGAATTCCGACATTGTGGCAAGACATAAGCATGTCTATCTATGCTTCTGACATAGCTCTCTCACAAAACCTTCCCAGGTTTTTTGACATATTATCTCATATAAAATACACCCCAAGCCTCTGGTCATCCCCACATCACCCACTCCTCCTCTTCTCTAGGTTCTATATATCATTTTTACCAGAATCTAACTGTAGACTAGAATGAATCACTTAGTGTGCCCTTGAACCAAAACACTGACAGTCATTGTATTTTTAACTGTATGACATTTGAAGGTGAGGCCTTTGGGAAGCTACTGGGGTTAGAGGAAGTCATTAGAGTTGGTCCCACAGTGGCATCAGAAGTGTCATAAAACAGAGAGTAGCAACTCTAACAAGCAAGCTTGCTGCCAGCATGCAACACCTTCTGTCAGGATATGATGCAATGGGCCCTCACCAGAAACCAAGCAGATGTGGGACCCACATTTTTAGACTTCTTAGGCTCTAGAATTGTGAGCCAAATTCAATCCTCTTCTTCATAAACTACCTAGTTTTGGATATGTTTGTTATAGCAACAATAAACAGACTAAGATAGTGACAAATAGTATCATGAGAATTCAACATATACTAAATTTTATATGTCTAATGATAAAGTGATCAGGAATTATTGTTATCCCAATTTTATGAAAGAGAAAATTGGTACAGACAATTAATTAGCTTGCCCAAGATAATGCATTTATGAGGAACAGCCACTGTATACACGTGCAAATACATTTAGTTCAGTTACAAGATAAACATCTTCTAAACTAACACAGCAGTGAGCAGAAATTACCTGGGAAGAAAAACAGAAACCCCCTCAAGCTCCAGATCCTTAACAGCCAGACACTAAGCCTGAATGACAGAAATACCTCCTACACTTTCAGGATCCATCAGCGAGAACTTTGGCGCAAAAACATGAGTGCTACTGACATTCTCACAATTTCAGTAATTAAGTAATACTGTTAGACTCATATCTCAGTTGATTATAATAGAACTCAGATAGAATGATGTGAATGGCATTCATTTTTGGTGCTACTCAGGTGTAAACCAAAAGACTTATTGGGCTCCAAGTGTACGATTGAAAAGTATATATTCTCTGCTTGGTTGTAGGTTTACACAGTCTATAAAGCAAACGTATGTATACACACTGAATCAAGTTCAGAGTGCTCCCTTGAGACTTGGTGGGCTTTCTGGGCAACATTTCCATGATTCACCAACTTGAACAATGTGCAGCTGCATGAATACTGTCTCTTCCTCATCCTCTCCAGTCTCTCCCACCCCACCACTTCTTGTACTTGTATTAGACTTAGGTTGAATGGCTCGTTGGTATTCCCATTGTCTCCTGTTCTCTGCTTTATATTTTTTCCAAGCTGCATTCCAGGTGAATGTTCTCAGCTTAGCCTCCAGCTTCCTAATTATTTTTTCAATGGTGTGCATACATAATAAATCCATTGAGACTTTATTTTGGGTGACATCATCACTTCTAAAAGTTCTACTTGGTTCTTTTGTAAAAATACATGACTTTTCTTACAGAGAACTTCATTCTGTCTCACTTATATTTGTTGTTCTTATTTTTAATTTTTAAAACCTAGAAATAAATGTAAATATAATCTATTCTTAAATTCATATATATATATATATTTACATACAGTCTGAAGAATCTGAACATCTTGCTTATGGGCTGGTCTGTGTTTCATCTGCTCTCATCTTCAGTGTATCCTTAGGTATGTTATAGTTTTTAATCTGAGCTTATTCACTAGGAGCCCATCTCTGGGATGCCTGGAAGACCTGTGTTTGGAGTGTCCCTTCCCAAAGGGTCCACTTATCCTATAATTTGGGAGTGATCCAAGTCTGGGGCTATGTCTGTGTTAATAGATAAGCTTTGAGAGTCCTAGGCTGTGTATCAGCAAATAACTTGTAAATAACTCGTCTGAATGGTTCTGGCCTTCAAGTTCTCTGTCTACCTTTTTTATGTTAAGGAGTAATAATAAACACTGGGAATAATGGAAATGCTGTCCAGAAAGCCCACCAAGTCTCAAGGGAGCACTCTGAACTTGATTCAGTGAGTATACACACATTTGCTTTACAGAATGTGTAAACCAGCAACCAAGCAGAGAATATGTACTTTTCAATAGTACACTTGGAGCCAAACAAGTCTTTGGGTTTACAACTGAATAACTATTGGTGGTGTAACCCCTGCTGACCCCACATGGCTCCAATAGTGCTTTCCAATCCTAAGGTCACACAGAATTCCCTGACCAAATCCACTGGATCTCAAAAAAAAAATTCCAAAAAACACATGACTATGGAAAAGGGACTTGTGGGGTGGTGTTGGGGTTGAAGGGAGTAGGAGGCAAGGGAGAGGAGAGGGTGCATAATTAGAATGTATCACATACATGCATGGAATGGCACTGAACAACTCTAATAAATAATTCAAAAAAATAAAAAATCATTACTTTCATTCTTTGAAAAAATGCATTCAAAATTAAGCAAGATTTTAAAAACTAAATAAAAATACCTAACTGTAGTCTTGTGTTTTCCAGAAAGCAGGTTTCTCAAGGCTGAAAGATGCCAGATTTATATTCCTAAACCAGCAGCATCCACTAAGTCAGAAGTGGTACCTTCCTCATGATTAACCATAAGACACTGCAGCTCAGTGGGTCTAAGACACCCCAGCCTTTCCCACAGCACACTAGAAAGTGTCACACTGCTTCTCTGAGGCCAAGTGTTTTCCTGCCACTCTGGGGAAAGTTTGGAATGCCTCTCATGGTACATCAAGTATAAACAGTCAAATGTGAACATAACCTGGAAGCTTACACTTGGTTTACCCGAGGGGTCCCTGCATCTCAGATCACTGAGTAAAACCTTCCTGGCAACAGAGTTAGCTGTGTTTTCTTCCCAGGGTCCTCACTGTGGATGACCTTTTCCCTACCCAGTTGTAGTTAGCTCCAAAGTAGTAAGTAATGTGACTGAACCATCCAGAAGCTTCAAGCTTAAGGATTTCAAAGGCTTCAGTCCCAACATAGCTCAAGAGCAGGGCATTTCAGTGACTCTCAGGTCACATTTGATCTTCCTAAATGTTTACTAATTTCAGAGGTACTGGTCATCTTGGTTAGTTTGGCAGCATTTTAAGAGAAAGCAATAACATGGCCATGTGGCTTTTATTTTCAATATTCTAGCATCCAACAGCCTGTTTTATCAGACACGAAGCACCAGCTAACAGCGGGATGTGGAGGTCTGCTAAAGCCATCCGAATCTCTCTGGTGTAGCTAGAGTTTTCCTGCTGGGCCCACAGTCAGGACAAATCTCTC